>CABHPQ010150549.1:0-33198 GCA_902168405.1 Peromyscus aztecus | reverse complement strand
CACACACACACACACACACACACACACACACACACACACACACACACAAATTCATTCATAGAATTAAAGGGAGGAAACCCTAAAAAAATGCTTCTAGGCATTCAACTCCCAGCAAGATCCATGATATGCTGCCATTAGCACTGTCAGTGACCTTGCAAAGTGGTAAAGGGCATCAGACAAAGCAAGCCAGTAAGATCCTCCTGCAGGGCCATCTACAGGTGACCTGGAGAGGAGGGCTTTGAATCTCGATTTACACTCCAGCAAGCACATTTCAGGGCCATGAGTACAACTGCCCAATGCAACCAAAGGCACGAAGGCCTATGATCAGTTAGTCCTGAACCCTGTTATTTCAGGAACTTCTTTTGTAAAAATGTGACTGCAGTTCTGATTTCCTCTGAACTGAAGAAGCTGAAAATGGCCCGAAGGTAACCAGCTACCCAGTAGGATGATGGTTTTTCTTAAACCCCTGGCAATTGTCTCCTGCTGGTCTGACCTGTGGAGCTTCAAGGCCATCTCACAGTCTTTCAGAGCAGTAATTTGTTTACTGACATGTCCCATTCTTTCACGTTCCAGTAATAAGAATGGAGTATTGGCTGTGGGAGGTAAGGCCGCGTCCTGAGAGCCGGCAGAGCCATCTGAAGGTCCTGACCTAGGTAAAGCATGTCCTGGCCTGTAAACACGTCAGAACGACATTAGCCGTGTGTTTACAAAGCCTGCCCTGAGTGGGCCCATTATGGCTAGCCTAATGGAATTGCATTCTTCTAAGTGCTTCTTAAGTTGTGTAGACAGCATTGCCAGTATCCCTGTAGGGTACTCAGATGCCTGCTGTAAATAGCAAAGCAGGCCTCCCAGGGCGAGCCTAGGTTGCCTTGGGATATACTGAGGAGGCTCTGATCCCGTTAGTCTCCTCTCACTGTGTCGTCCATCTGTTTGAGCCTCTGATGCCCAAACTCATTCAACTTTCCTAAACTGGAGAACAAAATCACACACCAGCCCTCCAAGTGACTTCCACGCGCACTGGGCCAAGCTCACTTGTACTGTCCTGCCCCAGCCCTATGTGCTAGGTCTATTTCTTCAGCATTTTACAGGGAGAAAACAAAGAAATAAAGCAGTGAACTAAAATGCCTAAGGCTAGTAACATGTCGCACTACTGAAGAAACTCAACTATGAGATGTTGAACAGGTCACCCAAGGCGAAAGGGCTTGTAATTGGCAGAATGCAAACCACGTAACCTGTTGTACGGGCTACACTCTTTCCTCTGATGCTCAGTAGCCCTTTGGTTTGTGTCTCATAGGCCAACAGAACTCAAGGGTCATTAGGACCATGCCATCTCCACTTAGTTGAAGAGGACTCAGTTGAAGACTCCTATTTCAGGCCTCCTTCTTCGATTCCCTGAACAGACTCCCACTTGACCTCACCGAAGTAGAAATATCTGGAGACAGGAAGTTCACCTGTGTGATATGCTCTAAATCAACAACAATCAAAATGTGATTATGGGAGAATCCTAACCCATTAAAAATCAAAATATCTTTATCATCTATTTGTTTTTCCTTAGCTGTTTCAATTTTTAAAAGTCATTCATTTTGAACATTCTCCTTTTTTTGTGACAAGTCAATTATCTAACTGAAATCCTCCACTCTCATTAAAACCATCAGGGCTTCCAAGAAGTGATAATGGACTTAATTTTCTCCTAAGTAGAAGTTCATGTATATGCATACATGTGTATAAATCCATAATGTGATATTTATGCATAGCATTTACACATTGTATATGTACACACACATACATACACACACACACACATACACACACACACATACACACACACATACACACACACATACACACACACACATACACACACACACACACATACACACACACACACACACACATACACACACACACACACACACAATGGTTAATACTTCAAACACAAATGTCTTTAAGTCTAGGCACAAATTAGTTAGTTAGTATTCTAGCAGTTTGCTGGAGATATTCTCAGCAAGGTTTTGCAGATGGAATAGATTACTTTGTTGAACATCCTCATGAGTTTTAAAAAAAAATAATTCTAATTTATACAACTTGAGTTTGCATTTAGTCCTGGACTTTTAGCTATGACTTATAATGTAGTAGCTGTACATAAAATACCATAAAGCTTCCACAGATGCCAGACAAAAATATACTGGAAGGAGAGAAAGATTTATTAGATTAAAAGTAATTAAGGAAAAGGTTCAGATTTTCTTGAGAATTTCTCCAAAAATCTAAAGAAAAAACATCACAGCAAGAAACAGCCCAGTATATCAACAGATGTAAAGTTAAAGAGCAAGATTGAGTACACACACACACACACACACACACACACACACACAGCACTTCCACTGTACCTTATCTCAGAGTCTAGTCGGTCCTTCCAGCCCACAGGAATATATACATAGATATCCTATGCTTTTTATTATCTTTCTTTAAATTTATACAGAAACAGTTTTGATGTATTTAAGAATTCAGTAAAAGCCAAATTTCCCAGCCTTCAGATGAACCTGGACCTAGACCTCACCTCAGTGTTGGCACATGCTGTTGCTGAACTTCAGGGGAAATGTAAAGAGAGTTTATATCCCACTCACAAACCACATATGTTTTCCTGGTGCCAATTCACAAGACAAAAACCACCATTTGCAACCAGAGAAGCCCTGCTTATTAATGAATGCTTTTATCGGTATTTTCTCATGTGGCAGCTCAATCAAAAAGGCAGCATAAAAATAAATTAGCTGAGGATATGAGGTCTTATTTTACAAATGATAGCACTCAAAAGGTTTGATGTCTGCCACCCAGACCAGGACCACTGTGGTCTCACTGTCCTGAGGGAGCCATTTCTGTCCTGTACGGGAGCTTGCTGGTATAGTGATGTATTTCCTAGGCCTTCACTTCCCAAGTCAGGGTGTAAAACTCACATTCACAAGCCACACTGCAATGGCACTTGTCCCATGCCATGTGGTAAAAGCACTTATCAAGTATTATCTTAGGGATCCATCAAGGGCATCCATCACACCTGGAGCTGCTACAGAGTCCTCTCACCCAACACTGGAAGCATCTACAGAGCCGTAGTGCCCAGTGCACTTTGAAAGTTGTATATTGGACACTTTTGTGTCACTGGGGACACAAAGTCTTTTTGCCCACAGATCACTAGGAAAACCAGGAATGTTAATCATGCAGGAATGTCTCCTCAAAGGAAGACATACCTGTTTCCACCCGGAAGTGGATATTGTTAATGACCTGGTGACCTTTTGCTATCTGTAGAGGCAGAAGCCACCCAAATATACCCAGAATGTTTATCCCAGACACTCCCTCCCTAGACCCTTGTCTTTAGCTGCCAGTCAACAGAACCCATCCTCACAGGCACTTTCTGGCCTGCTGACCTCTATGCTATCTCAGTCAGAGACCACTAGATCCTAGGGCTTTCAGCTATAGGACACGTCTTCAAGGTCATATGTGCTTTGTAAAGGAGTTCCTATGTCGTCACACCTTAGCTTCATTGTGCACCTGGAACTGTAATGATTGTTACCTGGAAACTTTCCCCCAAATTCTATTGTGTTTAAAAACCACCTGGCATCAGACTCTTTAGAAGTTTGACTTCTCATTCTCACCTATTTGCAGTTTTTTCCTGCCTGCAGCGGCTTCTGCAGGGACCCCTTGGGCATCTCTCTACAAATGCACTTCCTCGCTCCTACATACTCAGCCCTCAGAGGATGGCTAGGAACAGATGCCAGACCACGTGAAACCCCTGTGAAGAGCCTCTGCATTCTTGGGAGTCTTTCCTTTTCCTGATACCCCAGGTCACTCTAGCTCTCAATGGTTTGTCTGATGTTCTTATTTAGCATTTCTCCCTAGTTATTTTATTGTCCATGTCCACATGTTGTCACAAGTGCTCTCCCAGTCACCCACGTGCATTCACAGGACAAGTAAATTCTTCTAACCTGACCTATTCCTTTGCTGGTATTAGAACCTACTTCTTCAGGATTCCAATGTAGACTGAAAATTGGCAGCTTTCTAGGACCTCTCAGGAACTCCAACACCAGATTGGGATTGCTGAGACATCAGGTCTCATGGACTAGCAACTACTGGATTCTTGTTTTCTGTAAGGTGACAGCCATTGTTGAACTACTCAGACCACACACAGCTTGTGAGCCACTCTAATAAAGCAGTTACTAATAGACATATTAGTTCATTCTTTCAGTTCTGTTCCATAGAGAACCCTAGCTAATGCTCCAGGCAATGATTTTGAATTTTCAACATCCCTCCCACAAATGGTCACACCCACTGCAGTACCCCATCACCAAGAACTCACTGTGTAAACTGAGATGGATTAGAACAAAAAATTAGACATTTGCTGGAGAGATAGGGCCCGGTGGTACAACACTTGTTTAGAGTCTCAGAGCCCTGGTTTTCACAACCTGTGGTTAAAAAAAAAAAAAAAAAAAAACTAAGATCATATTTTTCTTTCAAAGTAACTCAATAGTTTATACCTAGTGGTCAAGTTTTTGGAAATCCCAAAGAGAGATACATGAGGATCTCCTGTTGAATTCTGGCCATGTGGACACTTTTTACCATGGCTATGACACTGAGATGTATAAATTTCCAAAGATTTTACAGGTTGATTATGTCTCAGGACATTGTCCAGTAGGATGATATACAACTCTTCAAACTTCAGTGCAATTCAGCACATACATAAGCACTTTGTCAATAACTACAGATTAAGAAGTTAATAAACACACACGTACGTACATTCATATATGTGTATGTAGAGTACTTGTGTGCACACAGCATGTGGCCACTGAGATGACCACATGACAACCTTGGTCAGTTTTCCATATTCAGATCCTACCTGGGTACTCGGCATTGTGAGTGAGTGAGCAGCTTTTCAGTCTCTCGAGGTCACAGTCCATCACTAGCCACTCTGGCTTTGGCCCTCTTTGTGAAAGTTTGACACCTTCAGGCACTGTCACTTAGGGACTTCTGTGTCAGGCAGCATTTTCAGGGGCAGAGGCCATGTCCATGTATGGTAGCAGTTACATTCCAACAAGGGTGATGTGCAATAAAAGACACCGAATGATTAAGAGTCTTTCAAATATTGGTGTAGGGAGCTGCGTGTAGCCACGCCTTACAGGTGGCGCTGGTTACCGCCTTCCGCCATCCCGAAGGCGAGCGTTCCCCATGTTAAACAGCTCCAGGTGAGGCTGTAGCGGAATGTGTGGCTTGCTTGCGCATGCTTGAGCCTATTGGGCAGTGCCCACGTGGCGACCTGGGGTTGGCTGCCCAGAGCCTATATAAGGCCGGGAGAGGCTTTGCCCGGGGATCCTTCAGAAGGAGGGAATCTTTTAGAAGTCAGAAGACTGTTCAAAGGCCTGATTAAATTGCAAGAAGGAGAGCTCGGTGTTGTGTCTTCCTTGCTGGACGAGAGGGGCGCGACATATTGGGAAATGTCAAGAGTGACATAAAACAGGATGATTAGAAGGAGGGACCACTGAGGATTGAGGGCATTTCAGGGTCATCAGTTTTGAAACGTGACATGCTATTGACTCCCCCTGGAAATGAACACCTGTGTGAACCCTTAGCCATTTTTATCTTTGACCCCTTGCCTCAAGCTAAAGTGAAGGACAGTATCCATTTCACTGACAATTGCCTATTATTCTGTCTTTTTTCTTTTTTATCTCTTTCTGCAACTTCCTTCCTTCCAAGGCAAATTATTTTTCCTTCTTTTAGGGGCCCCCAGAGGTTCCTGCTTCCTCTTTCAAATATATGCTTTATTACTAACCCATTGCATTAATTTCATAAGTTTGCTCTGCACCAGTGCTCAGCCCTTTCACACATGGGCAGTTTAACAGCTTGCAACTAGAGTCAGAAGACTAAGCAAAAGGACAGAGTCCCGAAGGAAGGACACACACACACACACACACACACACACACACACACACACACATCTTTGATGGCATATGTCCACGCATGTGGGGTGAGTGGCTAACCGCTCTGGAAGATGTGGGATTCAGTATCTTTTCAGAACAAACCAGCAATCTGGAACACCAGCGCCCTCTCATGGACAAGCTGCAAAGATCTTTAAAGCACACCCTCAGCTCTAAGGCTCCTGAACTGCACTGCACCCTCCCCCAGAAGTGAAAATGACATGGTGTACTGGGGAGAGAAGCTGCCCCACTCCAGCAAAAAGATCTGCTCCTGTCAGGTGCTTGACTCCTGAAACCGCTAAGGACCATTTCTTACAGCTTCCATCCCAATCAAACATAAATCTCAGGACAATTCATGTCATGAATGTAAGCATCACCAATTTGTAAGAATCATTTTCTGGTACCAAGGAGATGACTCAATGGTTAAAGTGTTTGCCTAACAAGCATGAAGACCTGAGTTCAAATCTCCCAACACTCATAAATGCCAAGTGTAGCAGCACAGACCTGTAGCCTCAAGGTGCCAGTCTAAACTAAATGGCAAGATCATGGTTCAGTGAGAAACCCTGCTCAAACACTATGGTGGAGAGCAATAGAGGAAGCTATCTGAGGCCAACTGCACATACTAGGAATGATTCAGATCAATGGTGGGGATGGGGGAGCTCTAAAGACAAACTTAACTTACTGGTGATAGGAATTCCAGTCATGCCCCCAAGATCCAGCATGCTCCAGTGGGACACTTAGTCATTTCTGCCTAGTCATTTCCAGGTCATACGTCCCACGTAACCCATGCACTGCATGGTCACGTAAATTACACACAGCGTGACCATGTGATCTATGCACATGTGTGGAGTAGCCACATGGGCCTGTGTGCGCATGAGTGAGGTGGACCTTAAAAGGTAGGCCCCATGTCCCCTGCTCCCTCCCCTCACGTGTCCTTTCAGCAGGCCTGAACACATCTATCCCTTCTCCCTTCCTCGATAAAACTCTTGCTAGTGGGTTCTTGTCGTGTTTCGTGACTTTTCCTCTCAGGGTAAGAGCGCTGCTAAAAGCCATCAACTAGATTCATGCATATTTTCTTAATCAATGTTCCCAATGACTCAGAATACATAGGCTCAAGCATGTCCTCATATTTTACAGGTGAGAAAACATTCAAAAGGTTGGCTTCTTCACTCTGCACAATGTGATGGCTACTGCAGAGGGATGCCTGCATTAGCAGGCTCCCTATCTCTGAGTACCTGTCACACAGGGGCACAGAGTGCAGAGGGAACTGGTAGCCAGCACTACCTTTCAGCCTGAGATCAATCTGATTTTTTTAATCTACCTCCCTTTTCATTCTGACAATTGAAGGAAAGTCTTGATTTTAAGGAACAAGAGAGGAATCATTCATTCAAGAATCACCATGTTTTTCCTTAAGTTTGAGAGACCTGTCTTTGTAAGTAGAACCACAAACAGCATGACCCCTTGTATCCAAGCTTAGCTTAGTTCCCAGCCCTGCCGTGGCACAGAAACCCATCTCAGTAATACAGCAGCTAATGCCTCTTGTGTTATCTTTTAAAATGGGGCTAAAGGAAGCCAGTGCTGCCCATGAAACAAAGTCTCTGAGGCTGCAGTGGTCAAAGGCCAGGCCATTCTAGTCACATTTCATTGTTAACACTGTTCTTATTGTCTTCATTCTTACAGAGACCTGGCAGAAGAAGCCTTTAGTGGGCCAGGAATGTTTAACTTTGGGATAATACAGGCCTGGGAGGGTGTCTTCCCACACATCTTGGAAGGTGTGCTTTATGCTCTATTAAGAATAATACCATGAGAATTCTGTGAACTATTGATTCCCATAAGCATGCTGGCTGTTTAGCACAAGCTTGGAAGCATCACCATAAAAGAACAGTCCAGTTAAGAACTGAAAGGTAGCCAGGCTCCTGGTGAAGATCTGTAATCCCAGTTGTTTGGAAGGTTTAGGCAGGAGGACCACAAGTTCAAGGCCAGCCTAGGCAGATTAGTAAAACCTGCTCTCAAAATAAAAAGTGGGCTGGGACCATAGCTCAGCGGCACAGTTCTGGCCTAGCATGTGCAAACTATTTTTGATCCCCAGTAGCAAGCAAGAAAGAAAGAGAGAGAGAAGAGAAGGGAGTGGAGAAGAATCTCCAGGTGTGGTGGGAAATCCACTTTACAGACCAATTGCAGGCTAAAAGTCCAGGATGTGTACCTTTTCCTGAAGGTCTACTTTTGTATGGCAGCATCTCCATTTAGAAAAAATGCCCTAGGACCCCAGTAATATGTTATGAAGATGAATAACAGGTAATTAAAGGACTGAATTTCCCAAGGCACCCAGCTGGTAAGAAACAGAGTACCCCAACACCAGCGATCTTCCTCTCCCACCAATGCCCTCCTGGAAAGACACCTGCACACTGGCCAAGGCTCATGAATTTCACTAATTGCTAAGTATAATTCTTCCTGTGTCCTTTGCTGTTGGTCATTTTAATCTTTAAACAGTAGTGACACCCCCCCCTTTCCTGTTGCCAACCCTGTAGCTGACCTGTGTCTTCCTAAGCACATGCTGCAGCTTTTATAGTTTGGGGACCAGTAACACAGGATCTTTGTGGTTACACATCCCAGGTTAAAGCCAAGTCAATCTCAACTAACACAAAATCTCCTTGTGAATAGACTTTCTTGTCATCTGCATCTCACAAGTGAGGTGTGTGCTAGGTGATTCTCACAAAGAAGAAAGAACTAGATCCCCAAAATTCTGCCCTTCTCCCTAAAAAATTGGCTACAGGCACACCATAGAGACTCAAACCCTGAGTCAGCTCATCTCCTGTCGCAGAAGGCTCACTCTCGAGGGAGGCAACTGCAGTCCAGTCTGCTACTCTTTATGAGAGAGCATGGCAGCACCTGGTACTGCTGGTGGTGTTGGCATTAGTGCCATATTGAGTACCATGATACACTGCGGGACAAATAGATCCGATTTCCTTCCTTACTCTCAGGTTGATGCTGTTGGCATTTATTACCGCTGCTCCAAGGCTGCAGGCTGCAGGTGGTGCAATTCTTAGTTCGAAGCTCTGGGGGTTTGCTTTATAGAAATAATAAATTCAAGTCTAGATCTACACACCACTTAGCCAGGAATGGTGGCTTATGCCTTTAATCCCACAATGTGAGGGGCAGAGGCAAGTGGATCTCTGAGTTTGAGGCTAGCCTGGTCTACCTAGTAAGTTCTGAGCCAGTCAGGGCTACATAGAGAAACCCTGTCTCAAAAAAAATGTTTCTGATTTGAAGTTGGGAAAGTGTTTAGTACACAGGCATTATTATTATTATTATTATTATTATTATTAGGAGCACACCTAGCCAGAGTGCACAACGTTTAAAGCTGCTGATTTAATATCCAGGTAGCTCTCTGATGACCAGCACACCGATTGCTCTTCTTCACTGGCTGCCCACCCCATTCTCATTTGTCTTCAATATTAATCAGCGAAAGAAAGAACTCTGTCAGGCCCCGAGGACGATGGTTGTGAGAATGGAGAGTCTTCTTATCAACAGTCAATAGGACCAAGGTTAACCTCGACTTGGATTTCGTATTATGTCCCTTTCTTTTTTTAAGTAAGGAAGTGTACATTCCAACATGAATTTGCTATCTCAGCAAAACTGCTTGTCTCCCCCAGCTGCCTGCTCAGCTTCAGGCTCCGGGTCAGTGGTTATCATCTCTCCGTTCTGACAGGTTGACATCTGTGAATAGGCTGACCTTGAAGACTGAATCATTCCTAACAGATGTTAATTTGATTGCTCAGTCTGACCTCTCCTGGGATCTGGCTTCTGTCTTCATCGCTATATGAAGATGGTGAGAACCTCTCCGAGGCTCTGAAAATGCTGATAGACTGACTCATCAATCCTGGACCTAAAATTGAGCAGATAACCCAAGTGTGTTTTGATAAACTTTTAACCCACTTCCCAAGACAGTTGTCCACCAAGTAAGAAACCAGAAATGCATGCTTTTTAGCTCATAAAGACCTCTTATTTGCTTTCCATGAATAATTACTGCTTTAAAAGTACTATGACACTCTGTCTATTTTGCATTTATTTTAGCAGCTTCCACAGGAATAAGGACCATTGTAACTAGAAAAGAAAAATGGTGACACTCCCTCCCTTAGAAAACGTAGAACTGTGACAGTTTGGAAGACAATAATGAAATAGGAAAAATAATGAGTTAAAAAAATCTGCTAGTTTTAAGTGGAAAGTGACCCAAAAGACATCTCTCCAAACCAGATATACAATGGCTGACATGTGTATGAGGTAATGTTCACACCAGTCAACATCAGAGAAGTTCGATGAGATTCCATCTTACCCTAGTCAGAATGTTTCCAGTGGAAAGGAAAATTGTCAGATGCTGGGGAAGATAAGGAGAAAGGAAAATTGCACTCTTGGCAGGAATGTAGATTAATGCTCCCTCTACAGAGAACACTGTAGAAGATCTTGAAGAAACTGAAAATAAAGGTACCACATGACTCAACACTCTCCTTGCTGGTTATTTATCCAAAAGAAATTGGTGTTTCAAAGAGACATCTGTACCCACCTGGCTACTGCAGCATTGTTCATAAGACCTGAGAAATGGAATCAACCAAGACTTCCCGGACAGCAGAATACTATTCAGTCATTAAAAATGGAACAATCCTGTCGACTGAAGCGGCCAGACAGAACTGGTTACCCTAATGTTGACAGAAATGAGTCATGCACAGAAGAGCAAATATCACATGATTTCACTCTCCAATGAAAACTGAGACTATTTAGCTGATCCGGCTAGCTAGTGGGCAAACAGTGGGCCCTAGAGGCCAAGAAAAAGAACGAGTGTTCAGTGTGGACCCAGGCACAGTCAGCAGGGAAGACTCCACACTGGTGTTCCGTTCCACATCTGGAGGGGGTGATTACAGTCAACAAGGATGTGTCGAGTGACCCAAAATTGCTAGAAAATAGGGTGTTGAGTGCACGCATCACATGGAAATGATAAACACTTGGAATGGAGGGCAACTTGTCTTGAGTTGATCAATACTCAACTTGTGAATGTGCCAAAGCATCATGCTGTTCCCTGTGAAGATGTCCCATTAAGTCCATTTATGTTTTAGCTTACAGCTAAAGATATGGACCCCACTGATGAAAACCCACTTTTCTTGTGGGGTGCTTACTGGAAAGATCATGGCTCAGTGATAATGTGGGACTGGACTCAAATCTTTGCTACAGCTTACAAAGTAAATGTGGTTGCCAAGTTATAGACACAGCTGAGGATGACCCTCCTAAGTCCAGTGAGGCATGGCCTTCCTTGGTCAGAGTAACTCCAGATAGAGTTACTTCAGACAGGCAGATGCCAGAGTTACACTGACCAGGAAAATTCTCATTCTGAGCTTCTTCTTGATGGTGCCCTCCAACTCAAATTAATTAATAATCTTCATAGAAATTACTTTCTCAGTTCTAGAAGCTTTTTAGTATGTAGTGGAGGCATATTGACCAAATGTTTTCAGAGACGCACAGATGGGAAAATATAGTAGAGATTAAAAACCACAAGGAATTACTAGGCTAACATGTCAGTGGACATGTTAATGTGGAATGGGTAAATTTCTCAGGGTCCTACCCCAAGTCAAAGAACTACAGACAACCAATGACTACTGGAAGAAGAGAATTAGCCTCTCCCAAGGACAAGCCGCCTTACTGGTTACCCAGCACAAAGTGTTCACCACTCTAACACCATATATACACCACAAATAAAAGTGGCAGTATTTATATATATTTGCACATACATGTGCATATGTATGTAACAAAAATAATCAAGAAAAGGAGGCTATCTTACTCGATCATCATCAGAGAAGCTTCCTCCAGCAGCAGATGGGAACAGATGCAGAGACCCACAGCCAGACATTATGTGGACAGTAAAACTAAATGGGATTTCTTCATCAAAGCCCTCCCCTCAGAGCTCAGGGAGGTGGAAAGAGCCAGAGGGGATGGAGGACACCAGGAGAGCAAGGCCCTCTGAACCAACTAAGCAGGGCACACATGAGCTCAGAGACTGAGGCAGCATGCACAGGGCCTGTCCTGGTCTCCTCTGCTCCTATATAGTACAGCTTTTAGCTTAGTGTTCTTATGGGACTCTGAGTGTGAGAATAAATGGATCTTTGATTCTTGGGCCTGATCTTAGGAATCTTTTCCTGCTGTTGAATTGCCTTGTCCAATTTCAATATGGTGGTTTTTGCTTCATTTTATTATATTTTATTTTGTCTTGTTTGGTTGTTATCTCTTAGAAGCCTGTTCTCTAATGAGAAACAGAGAGGGAGTAGATCTGGATGGGATGGGAAAGGAAATGAGGAGGAACTGGGAGGAGTAGAGGAAGGGAAACTACAATCAGGATAGATTTTATAAGAAAAATCATCAACTTTCAATAAAAAATACTGAAAAGTAAAGGAGGCTATCAACTTGAGAGTGGTGTGGACGTGGGGGGCTCGAGAGAGACTAGCTGGGAGAAGCGAGAGGGCGTGAAGGGTGGAGAGACAGTACAGTGCTTCTATTTCTACTATAAACATATTTAAACTTACTTTATTAAAAGAAAGAACAGCTAAGCTACCATTTCCTCAGATTGTGTAAGTTGGGAGCAACTTGGACATATGGGCTGGACTCAAGGATTTGGTTTAGGGGATAAGAAACAAGGTTTGCCTATGGCCAAGCAGGAAAGGTCAGAGCAAGATCTAGAAGGTCCTAAGCGTCTTCTTACTATTATGATCTAAATAAACATCGGGGTATCTCCTCAGGCTGCCATGTTGTTGCCCACAGTAGACTGGAGGAGCCTGTGGGAAAAGCTATCCTCCACAAGGTCACGCGTGCCCTACCCACTCCTCCCACCCACCCCTCCCCTACACTTTGTTTGCTGAGGCCTGGACTCTTTGAACTTGAGGGTACGCTTTCCCCCCAATGTCACGGCAGCAAAACCAAGATATCACATCTGGTTATGATAGGGCCTTGAAAAATACAAGTCTCCACCAAAATACAATCAATCAGTCAACAAATGTCTGCCGTGAGTTATCAGGTATGACCTTCCTTGAGAGGTCATTCGAAGGGGAGACGAGTGCATCGTCCTCAGGCAAGGGAGCCAAGAGAAAGGATGGGTGCCAGGGAGAGACTGTGGGAGCAAATTTGCCTCTGTGTCATTTTGTCCTCAGGCAGCTGTGCTTGCAACAGGGGCTGAACTTAAATTTGGTTTGGGAAGGTTTTTGGATTTATTTATTTTTGGTTTGGCTTTAGTTTTTGTTTGAATGCCTCTACAAATACTGTGCATCTGGTAGCAATGATTTATGAACTATTTTCCTTTGAGAGTGTCCATTTCTTTTTCATGAGGCTGGATGGTTTCTTCCTGTCTCCTAATATTAATAAGCCAGTAGCTTGGGTAATCAGAGGTGGAGTCCAGGTCCCACAGGCAACCTCACTTCCTCTATAATACATATGTCCAGTGATTCAGCCTGTGACAAAATGCCCAAGACAAGAGGAGGGGCTTGTTCTGGCTCTGTTTGCTGGCATCTGGTCCATGGTCAGGGGTCCCAATACTTTGGGCCTGGATGAGACAAAACATCCCAGTGGGGACACATGGGAAGGAGGACACTATTTAATGCTAGATAGGGAACAGGCATGCCCTGCCAGTGTACCTCCTTCTCCGTACTTTTTAACCCATGCACTCTCCAGCCCACTGAGGTGCTGTCCATGTTCAGTGTGGGTCTTTCCCTGATAGTTGTCTGGAAACGCCTTCCCAGACACACCCAGGAATGAGTTTAATCTCCCAAGTTTCAATCCACTCAAGCAAACTGTGAAGGTTAACTATCGCTCAGCCAGTTAGGCAGTCAGACAGGCAGACTGGCAGTCAGTTGAGGGCTTGATCAAACAATCCATTGGAGAGCAGCCTTTCTTTCAGGATTATGTTCATTCCCTAAGTCAAGATGTGGCTGTAATTTAAATCTGTCAAGTTCCCCTTAATATTCAGAATAACTCAGATGAGCTTTAAGTAGAGAGTGGGTATAGAACTGAGATCATGAAATTTATTCCTAACAGCCTGAAATTTCCCATTCAGCAAATTGCAGGCCAGTTTTTAGGACTCTCCAACAAGCTCTCCTACAGCCCCAAGGGTAGTCTGTCCATTGCCTTCAGAGTCAGAAGACCTGGTTCTTGTCAAAATCATGTGCGCTGTTTGCATAAGAAAATCTTGGGAGACTGATAAGATAACAGAAGTTATTTCTTGGCAAGTTTGGCTGTCTACCAGCCATGGTGGTTTTCCAGGGAATCAACAGAGATTGTGGTGGGAAATTTTTAATGGACCAGGTGTGGGATATTCCCACATTCATTGGTCAGAGCACAGGTACATGTCAATATCCAATGGCAAGGGAAGCTGAGGAACTATTCATACACATATTATAGGCCCAGGGCTGAGGAAAAGTGCACTGGCTTCCCTTCTAGTCTCTGCCATCATGCTCATTAAATATTTGTTGAATTCATGGTCCCAAGCCCATTATAACCACTTACCGAGGGTTAAAATAATGGCTAAATGTCTTTACCTAAAAATAGCTGTCAACTATGCCTATAAAAAGGACATGATACCTCAGAGGACTGCTGGGATCTGAACGTTGTGTGCCCCCCTCCCCGCAGACCCAAATGTCTTAAATCTTCACCACCAATGTGTATTAAGCATTAGTAGTTGGAGCCTGTGAGTGATAAGTAGGTCATGGAGACAGAACACTCACACGTGAGATTAGTGCGTATGAGAAAGAACCAACGGCCAGGGGATAGCCCAGTCAGTAAAGTGCTTTGTGCAAATATGTAGACCTGAGTCTGAGCCCCAGAGCCCATACCAGAGAAGAGGAGATGCAAAGGTCCTTGGGGCTTGCTGGTTAGTGAGTCTAGCCTACTTGGTGTGTTCTAGGCCAACAAGAGTCTCTGTCTCAAAGGAAATGGATAGTGTCCTCTGGCCTCCACATTCACAAAAATATACATGCAAGACATTCACACGTACACCCACACATGCCTCAATAAAAGATAAACAAATAAATATATTTTTAAGGAAAGTGGAAGAGAAAACAATCTTTGTCTCTTTCTACCATATGCATGTCTAGCCAAGGATAACCATCTAGAAAGCAGGAAACAGGAAATGGTTCCTCGAGAGACACTAGATCTGTTAACAGCTTGACTGTGGGCTTCAAGTCTTCACAAGTATAAGAAAGAGATCGTGGTTACATGTAAGTCATGCAGCTGTTGGCATCTTAAAGAGCCAAAACCTAGAGGAATGCAGGCTTTGCTGCTTTGCTTTGTAGGGGACTGGACTTACAGATTGTTTCTCCCATTAGTTTCCACTTCAAATCACTAAAAAGCTAAGTTTAAGGGCAGAAGTAAAACAATTGGATCACTTAAAATAACAGGATGGTTCTCATTTTCTTTGTCAAAATTACATGGTATACATTTGACAGCACACATGATGATTCAATTTGAGGCCCCCCATATCCAATAGAGAGGAGATTTCACAAATTAATATCGTAATTTAAGTTAGTCACACGTGCACAATGACCTGTGCACACAGTTATTCCTTCTGTCATTACTTATAATAGCATAAGTTCAAAAATAACCTCAATGTCTCGCTCCAAATTACCCTAAGGCAATTTGGCTCATCAAGAAACATCAGCATGGAAACTTCCAAACTCAACAACACCAGGCTGGGGGTAGGGCACAGTGTGTGCTGTGCCATCAAATGCAGGAGCTTGGGCCCTGCAGAAATGTGTATAATTCAGACATGGAACTGTCACTGCTCTTCCCCCACACTGGATGTGGGAATCTCTGGACTTTCTACAGACAGTGGTGTCCGGGGTCTGAGGCACTGTGGACCCCTGTGAGGGAAATGAAGAGTGGAGTCAAAGCCCGAAGAAGGTTTATGCCACTCAGCAGCCTGGCACCTCCAGCTGACCAGGTCTAGACTCGACCCTTGTCTCTGCTGTAAAAGTATTTAAAACCAACTGGTGCTGCTTTCCTCCCTGCTTAATGACATGGCGTGGCTGTTCCTGACATCTCTTAGTGGTAAGGACCTGGCTACTCAGGCAATGTCACATCCAGCCAGGAATGAAGACATTCTGAAGTGACACTGTGCCCGCCTCTGGCTGACAGACTACTGAGACAATGCACCCCCAGGGACTGAAATCTCCCCACGAATCTCATGCTGGGAGAAGGAAAAAGCTGAAGCCAGCTGCCAGCATTGGGGGGGGTCCTCAAAAAAGGGAAAAGATTTCATACAGTACTGACAGTTCAGTGAGAGGGTGCATCACAATTTACTCACAACATCTTTCCTTGTTATCACTCCTTAAGCAATATAGTAAAGAACCTATTCAGATGGAATTGGCATGAAGTATTATAAATTATCTAGGAATGACTTAAGGTTTGCAGGAGAATGTACTATGCTGTTTACAAAATGGAATCAAACATCTTGGGATGTTGGTATCCATGAGAGATCTGGATTCAGTCCCCCATAGACACCAAGGGATGACTGAACTTTGCTATATGAAGTTCACATAGGCTACATCCCTCACATGAGGCATTTCAAAGAACTTGGGCATCACTTGCGTGCTCAGCTGGCATGAACACGTGAGTGGGCCTCTAGGCCTGTAGGAACACTGACATGAGTGACCTTCTGCTCCCTCCTTTTCCTGACCTCTCGCTTCTTTTCATGACCTCAGTGAAGGCGTGGTAGATTCTCATCTCATACCATTCCTTCATCTCACTCATACAGGTAAAGCACCAACCTGTGCCAGACACTTCCTGTGCATTTTTCATCAAATATAGACATTTTCTGAAAATATCTCTTGCCTTCAAAGGGACTGGACTTTTGCCAGACCTCGGAGCCAAGTTAATAACATGCCTTGAGATCACTTAAGACTGTGCGTGTAAACTGCTGTCCTCCTGGGCCTCAGACCCAAGGTAATGGCCAGGCCTTCCCATGGTCAGAGAACAGATGATGGCAGACTGTGCAGAAGCATCGCTCACAGCTTCCTTTTCCTGGATGACTGGAGCCTGAGACTGCTCCCCTACAGAGCCCCCTACCAAGATGTGCTATCCCACCTCCTCTTTCATAGAACTTGAATGATATTCAAGTCAGGGACTGAAGCTGGAGCAAGCGAGAACCAGCCTCCCTCAGGGGGCATTCAAAGCAAACAATACCTGCCAACATCTTGATGTTAGACTTCTGGCTTCCAAGTTAGGGGAAAATTAAGTTCTGTCAGATGAAGTCACAAAGTATGTGGAAATTTATTACAGAAGTCACAAGAAGAGGATACATCTTACACTTGGTTTCTCCATGTGACCGGCTTAGACGTCACCACAACATGTGGCCCAGATTGATTATAACTCTTCCATGGCTTTTAGCTTCCCATCGGCTAAAGCAGAGCCCGCCAGGAGTTTTTAATGCTAGGCTCAGAACTGATGCAGGACTATCTTCATGAAAGGTCGAGGGGTTTGGGAAGCAGCTCTGTCCTCTAAGGGGTGGAGTAAGGTACAGTACAGAAAGAGTGCCCAGGCAGCCGGCTTTGTTGTGAGCCTTCATCATGGAACAACATGGAAAGGACCCAGCACCACGCCTGACATGTTCCAGGAAGGCGCACTAACTTCTCAGAGGACCGAGAATTCTGTTTTACTTTATTTCACCTTTACAAACATTCTTATTAAAATGTTATAAAAATAATGTATATATTCAAAGAAAATTGAAAACTATCATCATATTAAAGGACATAGAACAAAAAGGCCCAGTCTTGTTTCTGGGGTCTTTGTCAGTTTCTTTTTGCTGACTTGCTTTATACCACACAAATAAATGTATGCTCTAATCATCAAATGGAAAACCAAAGTGTAACTTTTAAAATATCATAGTCCCCAAATCTGCCCATCGGCTAGTCACTGTGCTAAGCGAATACCATAGTCCCCAAATCTGCCCACCAGCTAGTCACTGTGCTAAGCGAAGATGACAGTTTAAGATTTTAGTCACTTCTTGAGAGCTTCTAATCCCCTTGACTCCCTCAGAATATACATGAGTTTTCTTTGATAGTGGTAAGTGCTACATTGCCATTGACTAACTGAAACTGACGAGTGCTTTACCTTTGAAATTATCGTCTTCTTTTTAGGAGCTTGAAGCATCATTCAGTACTACATTCAAATTCTTTTGAGCCTGTGAAACATTTCCATCCTTTGGAAATGGGGTAAAATGCCATTAAGTATAAAATACTGGCAATCCCAAAATACACAATACTGACCAAGAACTGAGGCACTTTACCAATAGTAGAGATTAATATTTAAGTTGGAAAAAGTCAAGACCTATTTCTAGCTTCTTTCATGGATGGGTGAAGGTCATTTTTAATAAATGTCAGTTTTTTACATCCGGACAGATGCATCAAGCATGTACTGAACACAGATGAGGCTCAGAGTCAGCAGTGAGTGACACCAGACAGTGAGTGTGGTGCTGGAAATGCAGGCACCAGTGCATCATCAGCTCCAATGGTTGGCACAAACCACTTTCCAACCTCATCTGGCAACAGAGCTCATGGTGGTTTGTGCACCTTGAAATGTGATTATCTCATTTTCATTTGTTTTAGGAGATGTAAGGAGGGCCAGCCAGCCCGGTGCATACATCCAAAATTTTGTGAGGTTCATAGAATATCATATTAAATTACACATTGAAATACAGTTCATTATCTGCTCTGCTTCCAGCACTGTCCGGGAAGCATTCTTTACTCCCACTAGAGTCTGAAGAAACATTGACCCTGTAGAGTCATGGGAATCCTTAGCAACTTTCAGACTGTGGTTGTCAAAGCATAGACAAGATCTAGAAAATTCTCTGACAGGCTGTTGTATAGCTGAAAGTTTTCCTGTGTCCCGCCCAGTCAGCAGCCGCTCAAACCCAAGTAAACATACAAAGACTTATATTAATTAAAACTGCTTGGCCATTAGCTCAGGCCTACCACTGACTATCTCTTACACTTAAACTCAGCCCATTCCTGTTAATCTGTTTGTTGCCACATGTTCCGTGACTTTACATGCTGCTCTCTGGACGATGGGCTGGCATCTCCTCACTCAGCCTTCCTCTTCCCAGAATTCTCCTTGTCTGCTTATCCTGCCTATACTTCCTGCCTGGCTACTGGCCAATCAGCGTTTTATTAAACCAGTGTACAAAAGCATTATCCCACAACACTGTTGGAACACAAATTCACACATACATGACTAAGTAAAGTTTTGAACAATGCATCTCTTGTCAAACTTTTCTGGAACACAAGGAAATCCAAGGACAACCATGTGAAACCTGAGGTAGCTGCTGTCTGGGCTCACAAAGTGAACAAGAGAGCAGACCCAGGGAGAAGAAAATTGGTCCCCCTTGTTCTCAGAGAGCTATACAAAGCACAACCCTGGGCTGAGGCAATGGCTCAGCACATGAGGAACTTGTGAGCACATGAGGTACTTGTGAGCAAGTGTGAAGACCAGAGTTGTGATCCTGAGAACTCACATCAAAGTCAGGTGGCTGTGGTAGCCAGCCTGCAATCCCAGCACACAGGAATTGGAGACAGGAAATCTCCACAGAGGGTGGCTCACCAGACCAGCTATGATGGACTCAGTGAGGGACCCTACATCAACATATAAGGAGATGCTAGAGGTCAACACCGGGCCTGCACACACACACACACACACACACACACACACACACACACACGCACGCACGCACATCTTTGCCTTCTAATGGTCCACTTCTCAGACTATCATTGTTTAAGATTCTCACTATTCCAGTTTGCTTAGACAGAACAATGACGCTGTGTCAGAAAACCTCAAAACAGGACAAAGAATATGGGAGATGGGATTATAAAATGGTGACCCCAGAAATTTCTGAAAAGGAAGAGAGTGATGAATAGGGGCTGTGATGTGGCCTAGAACGGCATGGATCTCGGGCAGATCCCTACAGAGACACTCGAGCCATCTTGTCCTTTACTTTTCCATAGTCCCAAAGTTCTCCTTCTGCCTTCCCCTCTGTGCTGCAGTATGAACTATCCTTATTACTACAGGAAGGAGAGAGTCATGGTGATGAGTTGAGTATCAGAGCAAGCCTTGAGCATGCAGAAATACTAAAAAACTGAGCAAAAAATGTTTCGATGAGATTTGGGCCACAGGAAATGTTCTCCCAGAACTGATAGGCATGAGGGTGGGGGGAACTCCTGTCTTGTATTTGTAATAACTGTGCTTTGATTAACAATAATAAAGGTTGGAACTAATTCAGTGGCATCTGTCTCTCCTTGTCTCCTTATATCATAGGCCACTATCTGCCTAATGTCCCAGGCTAAACAAGAAAAACCAGCAACTGTATGCACTATTGTGTATAAGCTTTCTACTTCCACAACAAACTTTCATGAAAAATGTGATTATGACAGTGATCCCATGTGGCCCAGCCTTGAGAGGGTGCGATATTAAAAGCAGCAGACTTGGTTTAGCTCAGCCTACAAAATATGATTTCCCTCCTTATCCAGCCCTGGGAGTCATTCCTCTGGTCCCCTCCCCTCATCTGCATCCTGAGTCTCATCCACAGGAAGTTATTGTTCCCACAAGCTTTCTGCCCCACACTTCCCTTCTACACCTGCACCCTCCATTCTAACCCTCACAGCTTTTCTCTCTCTCTCCCTTCAAAATGTCAACTAGAAATCAGCAATCAGCTTTGTTCTTGTCCCCATCCTTATTATTACATATAATCCATCTAAATGGGCTCTGCAGCAGCCCTGGTGAGGTGTGCCCTGAGATGGGTGGGGCAGCCATGGTGAGGTGTGCACTGAGGTGGGGTAGGTTGCAATGTATAAAGTTGGGATATTGCTAGTTCTGGCTCCTGAATAACGTTCTCTCAGTTTTGCTTTTGACTCCATTTGCCTGTCAGTCTGCAGATATCTAGTGACAAAAGACTGAAAAAAGCATGACATGACCCACAATTCCCTCTCCCAACACTGGCCTTGTTTCTCTGCTTGGCGAAATGTCTCTTCTACTTCATATTCTCTAGACCGGTGGTTCTCAGCCTTCCTAATGCTGCGATCCTTTAATACAATTCCTCATGTTGGGATGACCCCCAACCGTAAAATTATTTTCATTGCTACTTCATAACTTCAATTTTTGAATTGTAATATAAATATCTGTGTTTCTGGATTATCTTAGGTGACCCCTGTGAAAGGATTGCTCAACCTTAAAGGGGTCGCGACCCACAAGTTGAGAACCACTGCTCTAGACAATAAAGTGAGGACTTCCATAAACAGTTCTTGGGCAATATTGTTCTGAAGGTCACCACACAAGGAACATGTGACCGGAATATGCCTCGGTCACAGGTATCAGTGTAGAGCATTCTGGGTTACTCCATATTGTGAGCAGCACTGTGGCTGTGCAGGCTGACACCTCTTGGATATGATATGATGCTTGTGATCCTGCTTTCTCCTTGCCATCCCATTCAACCTCATGCTCACATGACCTGAAGCATGGAGGTCTGAGAGGAGGGAGGCATCACCTCAGAAAACATGGATGGGTTTAGTAGAGCTGAACTCAGACACAAGGGTAATGATACACCCATGATTTTACCTAGGTGTAAGCAACCCAGATCCATGAAAATGCCTCAGAGTAAAAGAATCACATGGGATCCTTGAAGTCCCAAAGGATGAAATGAGAACTTGGAAATATGACCTTAGAAAAACATCCTCCATGAACCCTGTTTTCTTCATCATGGAGTCTACAGACATGTTTCTCAGTTTTGATCTTGTTAGAGACAGACAGAACCTGTCAGGAAGAGGAAGTCAGCCACAAGATTTGGAAGAAACAGACTCTGGTGCCGTCTAGTAGCACTAGATCTGACCCTGTGGGTTCTGAGAGCAACCATCCCTCGGGCAGAATATGCAAGCTCCCATTTACCCCCCAAATGCATGCCGGCTCTAATACTTGCTAGGATTTTAGTCAGGACTTTTGTAGACAAATTCCACTGGATTCTCAAGATCAGTAGATAGGCTGGGTGTGGTGGCCCACACCTTTGACCCCAGCACTCAGGAGGTGGAGGCAAGTGGATCTCTGTGAGTTTGAAGCCAACCTGGACTACACAGTGAATTCCAGGCCAGCAGGGGCTATGACCCTGGAGAGAGAGAGGGAAGGAGAGAGAGGGAGAGGGAGACTGTGGTGGGAAAGGGAGAGGAAGAGGGAGGGAGGGAGAGAGAGAGAGAAAGAGAGAGGAAGAGAGAGAAAGAGAGGGAGAGAGAGGGAGGGAGAGAGAGCGCAATGGTTCTCAGGGTACAGTTCCTATATAAACTATGTCTGTGTCCCCAGAGAACTTGTTAAGAATGTCTTTGGAGCTGGGGGGCATTGGTGGTGCACGCCTTTAATCCCAGCACTTGGGAGGCAGAGGCAGGCGGATCTCTGTGAGTTCAAGACCAGTCTGGTCTATAGAGCGAGATCCAGAACAGGCACCAAAACAACACAGAGAAACCCAGTCTGAAAAAAAAAAAAAAAAAAAAACAAAAAAAAAGAATGTCTTTGGGTTCTGTGCTATACATACAAGACCCAGAAATAGGAGTAGTCAGGGGCTTCCATGGTTGTTGCTACAGAGTAACTCAATATCTAGCATAACTGATATTGCCAGAAACTATGTTCACATTGCCTAAATATTTCTCAATGGTCTTAATTTTAAATATTCTATCCCACTTTTAAACCATATTTTTTTATTTTGACCATATGTTAATTATAAGTCCTCTTCTTTGTCTCATGTGAGATCTAACCCAGAGCTGGGAACACTGTGTAAGCTTGATGAAGAATATGTTATCTGGGTCTGAGAGATGACTCAGCAGTTAAAAGCACAGGCAGCTCTTCCAGGGGACCCAAGTTCAGCTCACAACCATCTGTAACCCCAGAACCAAGGATCTGGTGCCCTCTTCTAGCTTCCTCAGGCACCAGGCACACATATGTACACACATACAGGCAAACAATAAAATAAATAAATCTTTAAAAATAAATAAAAAGTCATTAGTCAACCATAGTCTCCATCCACTTATGAAGACCAGTCTCCCTTACAAGCCTGTGCTAATCTATAAAAAGACCAGTCTCTTATCATAGCCTGTGCTTACCTATAAAAATGTGCAAAGCACTCCATATATTTTCCTCCTCAAATAGTTTCCTCTTTTCTTGATAGTACTTAAATCCTGCATTTGCGGCTCCTTGCTTTGTTTAATTATTAACTGTGATTAGACACTCCAAGGGTTCTGGAGCACCCAGGCAATTGAACACGTGTAATTTCCCTGATTCAAACTAGAATGAGAAAAAACAAACAACAGAATTCAAAGGAATGTTTGTTTGTACAACTGGATCTCTGTAGATTTATACCTCTTTCCCATCTGCACTAACCAGACTTCCATGAACAATCCCTTCATGGTGAACACAGCCTCTCTAATGTGGTGGCAAGAATTTGAAGCTATTTTAGAGTGTGAAACTAAAAAGTACCTACTACCTAAAGCACCCAGACCTGAGCACACTTCTAGAATTAAGCTGTTGGCTCCTGGAGATGTGAGACCAAGTCTCATCTTGTCTTGACTCCTTGAGGTCTGACAGAATCTGGTACAGTAAACAATCAGTACATGGTTTTTGTTGGATGGATGGATGGATGGATGGATGGATGGATGGATGGATGGATGGATGGGTGGGTGGGTAGATGGATGGATGGATAGATTCAAAACTTATTTTGGATAATTTCACTGAAAAGAACAAAAAGCCAAAATTTGATTATTAATCCCTATGAGATAAACATAATTGCCAAATTTTCTCTCTTCAAAATTCTGTTTATGCTGGATGTGGTAGCACACCCCTTTAATACCAGTACTCAGGAGGCAGAGGTAAGTGGGTTTCTGTGAGTTGGAGGACAGCCTGGTCTGCACAGGGAGTTCCAGACAGTCAGGGCCAAATATTGAGACCCTGTCTCAAAGAAAACAAAATCAACAACAACAAAACTACAGAAGATTCTGCTTACAGGTTGCTGCCTTGATGGCAGCCACTCATCTCTGAGGATGTAGTTATGTCTCATCCAGGATAAGCCCTTACCCCTGTCTGCCAGGGCATCTGGACACAATAACAGCCCTGTTAAAGGTAAAGCCCTGTTTCAATAGATAGACTTGTGACCTTAGCAAACTGACTCCCACTTCATTTGTCAACAGGTACTGATAATACCAATTAACAAATGAAAGCAATGAAGAACAAACACCTTCATCAGAACAGGAACGGTGGGTGCATCGCGTCATTGAATCCTAGCCTTGCCATCAGGAACAAGGTGTCAGCAGAGCAACAAAAGCCAGAGTTCGGGGGGTGGGGACGTTCCCTTGGGGCCAGAGAGATGTCAGGGTTTTATCACGGGGTATCTGAATATTTAACCATGTGACTCTGGACTTTGGTCCAAAGTGGAAAAACAGATTGCATTCTTCAGAGGAGAGGAGGAAATGGGATTGTCTTAGTTAGGGTTTCTCTTGCTGTGAAGAAACACCATGACCACGGCAATTCTTATAAAGGAAAACATTTAATTAGGGCTGTCTCACTTACAGTTCAGAGGGTTAGTCCATTATCATCATGGCAGGAGGCAAGGCAGCATGCAGGCAGACGTGGTGCTGGAGAAGGAGCTGAGAGTTTTTACATCTTGATTCACAGGCAACAGGAAGTGGTCAGTCTCATTGCGCATGGCTCGAGCATATATGAGACCCCCAAAGCCCACCTCCACAGTGACACACTTCCTCCAACAAGGCCACACTTCCTAATGGTGCCACTCCCTTTGGGGGCATTTTCTCAACCACCACAGGGATGCAGGGAAGATGCAGCCGCCCCTCCCTGTACTACCACTCCCTCCATGCCTGTCCCTGTGATGAACTCAGGTCCTCCTAAATCCCTCCTCGGTACCCATATGGGGAAACTGGCTCCACAACTCTTCATGAATACCAGAATCCAAGGATGCTGAAGGCATTATACGAAGTGGCCTAGTATTTGCATGTAACTCATGCACACCTTCCCACACATGCTTCAAATCACATCTAGATTACCTACAAAACCTAGCACAACGTACATTCTGTGTGAATAGTTGTTACGTTGTCTAGGAAACCATGACAAGAAAATCAGTGTACACACGTTAAATGCAAATGCAGCTTTCTTGGGTATTTCTTTGTGTTCTCTTTCCCATTTCAATATTTGTGGCAATTTAATTATGTTCAGAACAAGAACACAAGAACACAAGAACACAAGAAAAGACAGTTTGTGACCTCAAGCTGATGGAATTTCATGTGCCTTCCTTTGAGGGGCACCTACAGGGCCTGCCTATTGAAGACACATAAGGACAATGGCAGTCCCTGAAATCTTTCAAGACTGTTATATTCTCCAGAGTGTTCACTTCTGTTGTGGAATAGTCACATTTTAGGAGTTATTGATAGATGTTAAATCTGTGTACATTTACACTGACTTCAGTGTCACAGCTTTGTGTCCTCATGTAGCCTGCAGCAGACTAGGCCAGTGCTGGGAGGTGGGAGAGGGGGATATAGAGCCCACTTTTTCTGATACTAAAGGAATTCCCAAATAAGTTGATGGATTGGAGAGCCAAGCATCATTAGGGACAAAATACACACATTAAATCCAGAACCAGAGCTGAGGACATTTTGTTTATCTCAGGTTGAGAAAAATAGATCTTATTGTCTAAACAGACACAGCTCAGCCGGGCATGGTGGCACACCCCTTTAATCCCAGCCGAGTCAGGCAGATTTCTGTGAGTTTAAGGCCAGCCTGGTCTACATAGTGAGTTCCTGGATAGCCAGGGCTACATAGAGAGACCCTACTTCAAAAAAATAATAAATAAGTAAATAATGAATAAATAAATAAATAAATAAATAAATAAATAAATAAATAAATAAATAAATAAAAAGTTAAAGAACCGACACAGCTCAGCTATGATTTTATTTTCTGCAATCCCTTTTTCTGGTTACTATGTAAATGTAAATTGGCAAATTTGGAGGAAACCACAGTTAACAAGCATCATGGCGAGTGTGCTGTTAATGTTCATTCTGAGTCATTCTTATCATGTGGAGCTCACAAAAGCTGAGGCTTGAGTTCAACTCCTCACTTCATCACAGCACTCACAGAGGCTGTGGTGCACACAGAACACAAACCTGAAACAATTCTGGCTAGAGGAAAGCAAGATGTAATGCCCTCCTTACCTCTCCATTCTTCTCTGAGTGTCCTGGGTAAATGCCTCCAGGTCAGAATAAGAGATGCAGATACAGATGCAACAACCCGGGAGAGTTAAGTCAACAGCAGGACCATACTGCTGTCTTGAATACAGTGTCAGCGTGCAGTGCCCCATGGAGTCATGACAGAACCTCAGAACGTAGATAGACATTTAAACCAAGTGACAGACACGGCACCCTGACAGCATCTCTGGCAGACACTCATCCCAACTGCTACTTGAAATCAACCCATGTTTCTAGTACCTGTGACCTCTCAGGCCAGCCTACTCCTTAAATTATGCTCACTGTTTGGAAGTACTGCCTGCTTATTGTACTCAACTTCACTTGGTATAGATGGGATCTAAAATTTCCCCACAAGTGCCTGTGGAAAGGCTTGGCCCCTAACCTCTGGTGCTGCTGAGAGGGAGTATGACCTTTAATAGGTAGAGTCTTAGGCTGGAGAGATGGTTCAGCAATTAAGAGTGTATACTGCTCTTGCAGAGAACTGGCTCAATTTCTCAAATCCACACGGGGCAGCTCACAACCATTTGAAAGTCCAGTTGCAGAATTACACCATGCCTCTAGCTTCTATAAATACCTGTACTCGAACACACACACACACACACACACACACACACACACACACACACACCCCACACTTAAAATTAAATATTTTTTAAAAGGTAAAGTCTAGCTGGAGGATGTTGGGTCATTAGAAACATGCCTTTAATGCTGGGTGGCACGCGCCTTTAATCCCAGCACCCAGGAGGCAGAGCCAGGAGGATCACTGTGAGTTTAAGGCCAGCCTGGTCTACAGAGCGAGATCCAGGAAAGGCACCAAAACTACACAGAGAGACCCTGTCTTGAAAAACAAAACGAACAAAGAAACAAATAAAGAAACATGCCTTTATTGGGGATATTGGGACCTTAATATCTTCTGCTTCTCTCTGCTTCCATCTGCCACCTGCTCCCACCATGGCAGAACTGTGCCATGGGCCAGAATGCTACGGGGCCAGCTGATCATGGGCTGAAAGCTTTGAAACCATGAACCAGGTAAATCTGTCATCTTATTAAGTTTATTTACTCCAGGGGTTTGTTACATAAACAAAAAGCTGAGTAATATACTATCCAGTGATCACTTCTTCCATAAGCCCATGAGAACCTAAGAGTGACTGTCTCTCAACTATTTAATACACTTGTCTATCATCAAACATTAAATTGCATCAAGTCAACCTACCTAATCCATCTACCAACTGCCTACTCTTCTCCATTTTCACTTATGTTGTGTCTCTCCTAAACAATTCCTGCTTTCACATGAGACTGTTGTTCCTCAAATCTCACCTTCTCCTACCCATTTAATGTATTAAGCCTAAAGAATATTCTCAATATAACCATCTTCCTTGTGAAAGCCCTGACTAGCATTGTTCTGCCTTCAAATAGAAGCTTGGTTCTTAGATGCTGTTGATCCTCTATTATCAGATCCTTACAGCTTTCCCCAGAGCCATTATTCAGAATTCTTTACCTTCCACACAACATATCAAACTATGAACTACTTTGAGTTCCCAAACTGATCATGCCATCCTGTATGAGCCTTAATCCATCCTTTGCCTGCAATGGCCTCTTTCCCCATCAAATGGGCCGTTCTGGTCATCCTTTTAGATGTCCTTCCTCATGACTTTCCCAAGGCTGAATCAGGTCTCTCGTGGTTCCCTGCTCTTAACCTTCATCATAAATACTAATACACAATGTTACCACCATTTGCTGAAGTGTAGTATGGGAAGGAGGAGAGTCACACTCTGCACTACCATGTTGTACAATCCAGGCATATTAGAGACACACCATTATTCTCTATTAAGTGATAAATCCAGTGTCTTTTGTCTTTTCTTCTTTGGCTAACCACTAGAGGATCCATGATCTTGGCTGTTTTCTTCCTTTGCTCTACATAGCCACAAGTTTATTAACATTCCATCTAAACGTACTATCAAAGCTTGAACTTGCTCCTAAAGCCAGCAGAGAAATGAACAATGCCAAAAAGATACGTAACACGTGGCCTGCATGTCGATTCCAACTGCTGTCTTCTGCTCCAACTCCAAGCTGACTACTGCCTGCATTAGAACCCCAAACACAGGATCCTAGTAGGTTAGTGACTCTGCCAAAGACCTACTGGAACTTAGTTCTCCGTATGGGAATTAACAACGACTCAGCCACAAGCTGGATAAAATATGCATTAAGTAGAGTGCAATGGCTATTAATGAAACATTGATGCATCTGTTTATCTGGCCAATTATTTGAAAATAGTCTGGGCCTTTTCCAGATGATGACTTCAGCTTGGCATCCTGTAGTGTGAAATCCATTGCTGGATTGTGCTACTGGGATGTACTTTGTAGGTAAGTTGTTTTCCTGCATGCCAGCACAATTTTATTCTTTGGTGTCTTTCTCAAACAGTGGGTCCAGGGAAGGATATCCATTTGACAGCAGTGAGGGATTAATTTAATACACTGAAAGGCTGCTCCCAAGGCTCCCATTTCCAAGCTCTCACTTTAGCAGATTCCCTATGTAATGCTCTCAGGTTTCAATACCCTGGATCACCACATTCCACTCTTCTCAATGTTTCCAGTAATTTTCTCATTCTTTATATTTTGTACCCATTCATTACCCACAATAAGTCTTATTTCAGTGTATGAGTCCATATGCCATTTCCTTAGTAACATTTTTCTGTAGCTTTTTAGCATTCTTGCACAATTCAGTCATTTTCACATTAAAAAAATAAAATATAACTTAAGTAGTTAGAGATGCTCAGTGGTTAAGAGCACTGGCTGCTCTTCCAGAGGACCTGGATTTGATTCCCACACCCACATGACAGCTAACAACCCTCTGTCACTCCAGGTCCAGAGTATCTTCTGAGCATGAAGATAGTCATTTCATCTTTCATCATTAGTAAGTGTATAAACAAACACCATAGGCAATGTGATCAATGGCTAGCTCCATATAAATTGGCAGTATGATTGGTATTAACCACATGAATTTATATCTAGATGTAGCAAAAACGGGACTGCATGATTTAACTGATAGAGGAAAGGACAGATGGAAGAGCAGACGTTTGTACACACGGTCCAGATCAGGTGACCCATTTCCTGACTTAAACGGATCTATAAGAGGAGAGCCTTAGGAGAAGCCTTCCTGAAGTCTAGTGCCAGTCAAATTACTCAACTCTGCTCCTTTGGGTACTGAATCTCAGTTCTCCCAACCCAGTGCCCATATCAGTAGAAGTTTTATGAGCTTTTTTTGTACTTCCAAAAGCGTATGAGTCTGGGATATTAAAATTATTGCAGGGCTAAAGATGTAGCTTAGTGGTAGAGCATGTGCTTAGCATGCACAGAGCCCTATAACCTCTGCATCTTCTCCAAATACCAATTCATGTACATAGTATAAACCCTTGTTAAAAATGAGAAAAGTATCTAGATGTGGTGATGCACACTTCTAATACCCAAACTCAAAAGGCAGAAGCAGAGGGATCTCCATTTGAGGCCAGCCTGGTGTGTATTTGTGTGTATTATTTACACACTTCTGGTAAAATTTAACATAGATTAGGCATACCAAGAGACTGATATTAATAATAAATTAGGTCAAATTACAAGAACACACTGTAATAGAACTTACATAAAATGGACTCTTGAAGCAAGGTGAGCATTACTATTTTCAGATGGTTGCTGAAGAGGAAGCTGGAGTTGGGGAAGCAGATAAGGGGAAATTATGACATTCATACTTTTATATGTGTTTACAGCTCTGGAGAGAAATCCTCAGAAAGGCTGAGGCTGGTGGTGTGTACTGCCACTCTGAGCGTATCATCCTTCTGAAGTGCGTATTTCCTGTTTCCTCCATGGAACACCAGCATCTTGAACCAGGGCAAACATGATCTGATAAATCAGAATGGATTCTAGACCTAGACTAGTGTCCGGCATGAAGTAGATGCTCGATAAATGGTTATTGGACATTAACCGAAGGGAAAATACTTTCTCTCTGGCCCTGATGTTGTCTTTTAGATGCAGGAGAGAATTATGATCACAAGGTTTTAGAGCACTTCAGAACTTCAAAGTTTGAGAGGAGGGTGGAGAGAAGGGACAGAGTGGGGAGGGAAAGGGGGGGATGGAAGTGGGAGAGGAGAGAGGAGACAGAAGAGGGGAGAGAATGGGGAGGCAGGGAGAGGAAATCATAAGGATGCTGAATGTAGAATGTCCAGCTCCACGTATTGGTAATTGTTACAGCATATTCTGCCTCTGACTGAATGTTCCACAAACACGTAATTAAGGTAATCTTCCTCACAGGGGGTACGGGAGAAGCCAAGCTGCAACATGTTTTGAACAGCTGGGGAACAGCAGAAATACTGGAGGGAGAAAACCACACACAACCTCCCGTGTGCTGGTGTTTTCGTAGAATTTAAAAATAAATGCCAAGACATGGAACACAATCATTGTGAGGGACCAAATTGGAATCTGTGCTGCCTTAGTTGTTCAAGGGACAGAAGATTCTAGATGCTACCTTGGCAATGAAATAGAGCAACTGCTGTGTACATTGCTAGCTCATGAGGGTAGCCAGGATTCAGAACATCACAGTGAAGGGAAGGAAATCTCCACAGGCCCTGCTTTTACATGTATATTTAGAGTTCGTGGGCTGGACAGATGGCTCAACAGTTAGAGCGCTAGCTGTTCTTGCAAAGGATCCAGGTCCCATTCCCAGCATTCTTGTGATGTCTTACAACTTCTGCCCCCGGAGAACCAATGCTCTCTTCTGTCCTCCATGGGCACCAGGCACATGCATGCTGCCCAGACATACACACATGCAAAACTCATATACATAACATAAAGATCATAAAGTATCTTCATTAGACTCTTCTCAATGGGACATTTCTAGCTCTTCTGAATGTAATTTTGAACAGATACGCACACGTGCACAAGCACACACACACACACAGAGACAGAGACAGAGACAGAGAGAGAGGTCCACAGACTTCCTCCCAGCTTTTAGCCTGTGCTGAACTGTCATCATGACCAAGTACACTGCATCCCTTGTTTGGGGTCATGTGATATCTCACTGGACAAGTCCCAAGGCCCTCACTTATCATCCCTCTTGTCTGCCCACTCAGCGGCCCCCATCACTGAGTGCAGTGGTTTGGGAAAGCACCTTTTGCCCTTTCTACTCTCCTCAGAAGGGGTTCACAGGCTGTGATTCTGGATGTCTAGGGAGCATCACTTCCTGTTTCATCAACTGTTCCCATGCCTCAGGTGTCAAACACACCCATGCTCCCTGCCCATCCCTTCTACTATCATAAAACAATACAGCCAATGCCTGCCTGGGGCTCCAGGCTCCCCTGTCCTGAGAGAAGAGCACACTCAGTCTGCAGGTTGGTGCCCTATGGGCGGGGCGGGAGGAGGGAGAACGGGGGAATCTATGGCTGATATGTAAAGTTGAATTATGTTATAAAATAAAATAAATTAAAAAAAAAAAGAATTCCCCAGTCAATGAGTGAGAGACAGACACAGTCCTTCCTCTTGGGCTTGCCAGTGGTGAGGTTCAATTTCTCGATCCCTTAGTTCTGGTGTCTCAGCAGGACTAGACTGGCTCCAGGCCCTAGGCGCCCTGGGTCACAGGGTCCGAATGCTCATGTCACTCACCCTCCTTTTCCGGAGTCATTCTTGTGCTCTCTTCCGTGTTGACTGAGGTTGACCTTCAGACAGTCTACTTGCTCTTGAGTCTTTAACTCAGTGTCTCTCTGAGAGAGAAACAACGAATTAGAGCAGAGGGGAAGCATTTCTGATAAATACAAACAAGGTTCATTAAGATCCAGTTAATTAAGAACCAGTGATATTCACAAGTTCTTCTAAGTATGTTTCCTAATGTATTTATGCAAGAATGATATTTGAAAATGAACAGCACCCTTCCATAAATTCACTCATGATGTTTTCTTAAAGAAGACATTTTCTTCTTCACAGGAGACTTTCAATGGTGTTAAATACTAAAAAACTAAAGCTGATGTGATTTAGAGAAAACAAGATCCCAAGCTGGAATTAAACAGGGCTGGGCGGGAGAGAACAGTCTACTTTTAAATGCCGATCTCCTACTGGCAATTTGAGGACCCGCCCAGAGCAGTTTGTCCACAGAATCAAGTGATTTTGTCTGATCCTTTGCTGTAGATTTTGTGTCCTGAGAAATAGATATGACACTCATTCTAAAATAAACTGAAAATTAACACCACAAAATAGTCACAGTCTATACTTTAGTCACGTTATTACTATTGTTTCACAATAAGGTCATGGAATGTTAAAAATACACCCTGGCTTGTAATCATTCTATCCCCACGTTTAACCTGTGTTCAGATGTGGGTCAGACAAAGTCACATTAACTTGTTTCTGGTTTCTGAATTTCGCCAGCACTCTAGCAAACAGACCTGACTTAGACATTACACGCACACAGGGTCTGCTGGTGCAATGAAATGTATTTACCATGTCCCTCATCATCTGTCCCTGCAACCAAACCAGAAGATGATGCTGTTGCAGCACAATGCTTGACCTGGAGTAACCTCTTACAGGTTTGAAGAAAAGGCTTTTCAATTGAAGAGTGAAGAAACTGAACAGAAAACTATACCTGGAAGGAGGGGAAACTCTTCTTAGCTCTCATGGTTACTCTGTTTTACTCATTGCTAGCCAAATAGCTGCCACTGATGATCTACAAAGAAAAAAACCTTAATTAAAATTATTCAAACTTTTCTCACACTCTGCTCTGAACAAACACCACTCACATATCCTTTCCTGGGGATAAAACCTTGGGTCTGGGCCAGAAGGATGGCTCAGCTGATAAAGAGTACCTGTCACCAAGATTGGTGACCTCATCCCAGGAAACACAGAGTGGAAGGAGAGAATGAACTCCTACAAGTTGCCTTCTGACCACACACACAGCACACCACACACACA
>CABHPQ010150548.1:12389-31368 GCA_902168405.1 Peromyscus aztecus | reverse complement strand
TGTGTGTGTGTGTGTGTGTGTGTGTGTGTGTGTGTGTGTGTGTGTGTGTTGGCTGGCCTGGAACTCACTACGTAGCTGAGGCTGAACTCCTAATCTCCCTGCTTCTGCCTCTCAGGTATCAGGATTACATGAGTGAGCTACCCCATCAGTAAAATACATCAATGCATCTTTAAGTTTTAAGTGATTTAATCCAAAGTATAAAAGAGGTAAGAAGAAAGGAAGGAGAAAGAACCCCTACCTAGGGTAACTAGACTTTAGAGCTAACGTGTCAAAGGCAGCCTTAGAAACCATTCAGAAAAAGCAGTCACTTCTCAGGTCCACTCTCCTGCCACATCGGGGACACTCAAGTGAGTGCCACATAGTCCTCACTGCAAATAAGTTTGTAAAGGACCGGAAGGAAGGACAACGCCCCACACGAAACTGATTCCTTCACATGTATCTCAACCTCTAGTCTCCTTCTCTGTGTAAGTTAAACAGTCCATTTATTTCAATATCTCCAGAAGGAGGAGTTTGTACGATAGAGAAAGATGCTGACGACCAGGTGAGCGGAGAGGAGGGGGTAGGGCTTGTAAAGTCTTACTGTGCACACCAATCACCTGAGGATCTAAAGAAAGGATGTGTTCTCGTTGGGTACATCCAGAGTGGCTTTCAGGTTTTGTCTGTAGCAAAGGCCCAGTTGACACCAAAGCTGGGCCATTCTTTGAGTTAGTGTCAATGGTGCTAGGACCAGACATCAGGGAAGTACAAACAGCCAGAAGTAGATCCTTAACAGTTTGTCTACAAGGCTGACTGACAGTGAGAAATCTGGTCAAGTCTGCCAACCAACAGATATGCACTTGTATTTTCTTCAGCTAATAATTTCTGGTGTCAAATTTTCAAAACATAGTAGTCAAAAAGCATTATGTTATGAGGCAGACTGTCTGTGAGCTCAGAGCATCCCAATGACAGCAGAAACTCTATTCTTGCCCAAAGTGCTCCAACTGCACTAGTGAGCAGCCAGGGACAATCTGAAGACAGCAGTATGACCTTCATTTATTATTTTGTCTACTTGTCTCCTCACGCCTCAGACAGTTTTGTACTGGTGGAGTGTTATCTATTAGAACTAGGGTTTTGTTTTTTAAACATGCCTAGAAAAAGAGTCCCAGGGATTTCCCTCAGTATGTTTTCGTCTGGCTTTGTAAAACATCGTACCAGCTGAGGCTGTTTATAAGATCAGACTCCTACTATGGGGAGGATGGGAACACATTAGCCTGCCATTTTCTACATGTGTGAGTTGCATGCTGGATCTGGAGTGTGGCACACTAGTTTAGCCTTCCTCTAAGACTGACAGTCTTCCTAACTCGGTGGTCATTAACAATTTCAAATTTACCATGTGACCGTGACTCATCACCACAGTCAGGAACAAGACAGTAACTTTGAACTTGCCCTGCAAAGCTGGTTTTTCCTCTGTTTTGAGATTAGTTGACAATGGGGAGCCCATCAGCTGAGCTATTCCTGTACACCATTATGTCCACAGCCTGGAAAGATGGCGGACGGCCAAGAACTAGCAATATTGAGAGATTAAGGATGACTCTTACTCTCCACTTAGAAGAACTCTATCACATTAGGAGATGACTGTAGATATGTTCCAGAGAAGGGACTGTAAGAAGTTGGAGGACCATCCTGTCATACGGTTGACGGTCAGCTGACAAAGATGAATCACCTCACTCCATCCAACACGGGAAGATCAAGTCATTCGTGACTCTGAATGCCAGGAAAACACAATCCTTACAACTCATCGACATGGCTGTGGTCACTGCCTCAAAGACCACATAGCTAGTTCTTGCCTAGGGTTTTAAGCCTTGGAACCTAGTTATAAATGATGAGCAACGGTTTTTCTACTTAGATTCTTGTACAACTTAATAAATGCAACACACTTAGGCTTTGAAAAAAACAGCAGGTCCTGGTGTGCAGCTGTTGTCAATTTGAGGGTAGGAATTCCTCTACCACGGTTTGTTTCAAGTACAAACCTGGCCTTACTGAACACAGAATGAGAAAGAGAGGTATATAGTGACCAACTGAACAGAACTGTGCCATTACGAAGTAATAGCAAGTGCCCACAAGGAAGGAAGAAGCATTGGTTTCTATTTGTGTGTGTGTGGGGGGGGGGGGGTCAGGGGTCAACCTCTGGTTTTTGGTTGTGGGCATTGTTCCTTAGGAAGCATCCTTGTTTTTCTGAGACAGGGTCTCATACTAGGACCTAGGGCTGGCCAATGAGGTTAAGCTGCAGAGCCAGTGAGCCCCAGGGATCTACTCAGTCTCTACCTCCCCAGCGTTGGGATAAGTTTCCTAGTCTTTTGTCTGGTTCCAGGGGCTTAAACTCTGGTCCTCACCTCATGTGGCAAGCCCTTTTCCAACCGAGCCCTCTCCACAGCACCAACACTGTTGTTTTAATAATTAAATTCATTACAATTTAGAGGGGTAAAAGCATTTCAAGTTCAGGAGAGCATACCTCTTTTTAAATGTTTTCATTTTGTTGATGAAAAGTAGAAGCCCATAAGCCCTTCTGTTTCTATAAACACATCTTAAATGACAACCTCGCATCTATAACCAGCACAGAATCTTAGAAAGTAAGCCATTTGGATCATAATGAGATAAACACACCGCGAGAAGTTTTCTCCGTGGGCTCGAGCACTGGACTCTCTACCTAAGGTGTTTTTGCTCATCACGGCGCGTCCTTGTGTGAACTAGAAGGCCCGAGGAGTCCATCAACCCCAGCGGTCTCCTGAATCCACAGAGAAGGCTAAGGCATCACCACATCACTCACTGTTCCCGACAGCTGCCTCTGAGCAGCTTACTCTCTGTATGCCTCTCCTATTTCTCAGTTGATTTGCTTGAGCAGAAAAACAAGGGTTTTAGGGCAGGGGAGACAGCTCAGTCAGGAAAGCGCTTGCCCTGAGAGCATGGGAGACCAGAGTTTGACCCCAGCACTTCTCACAGAAACAACCAGTGATAGCGGCTCACACTGTAATCCCAGTGCTGGGGAGGAGGAGTCCAGGGGCTTGCTGGCCAGCTAGGCGGGCCAAATGGTGGGGGATTCCATTTCAAAAGAATGGGGACAGCTTCTGCAGATGGAGACAGACCCAAGGTTGTCCACTGGTGTGCGCGCGCGTGCGCGCGCACACACACACACACACACACACACCCCACAGTGATTTCATATAAAAAGGACACTAGAACGGGAAGTTACGTAAAGTTCTAAGATTGGTACATTTTTCTATAGATATTGACTATAACTCTAACCTCTCACCCCTTCACTGAACTTTTACTCTGCCTTTGCCTCTCCTATTTTTTCCTACCTGCTTACGAACAGTGAGAAACTTTTAAGAGTCCAAACACTAAGGGACTAGAGCTCACAGGCTGGGAAAGGGAGAACCAAGTGACGTATTGAACTTGAAGAAGAACGTCTACATCATGACTGTACTCATGTCTGTCTCTCGCGGGCCACAGCCACACAGACAAGAGCTACCGCCGCTCAGCCAGCAGCTCCAATACAAGTAAGTGACTTGGTTAACATGTAAACACACTGCTTGAAACAAAACGAAACAACAAAACACCACGCCCCAAACTACTGCTTCAAATCAGGCCCTAACTGCCTGCTCTGGCTAGATCAGCCTTTGGACCCTCACAGTCTTGGATCGTGTGTACCTATAAATTCTTCACAGGTAAGTCTATCTTTTAAAGTCTTCCTAAGTTTTCAATTTGTCATTTTTACTGAGGATGATGGCCTTTCTGATGAATGCCTGAGGACATAAGACATGCACTGTGCAGCAGCCCCTGCCCTGCCTTCGCCCAGGTCTTAGACACCAGGAACACGTGGGCATTTTTCACGTTAGAATGAAGGTGGAAGTCAGCCCACAGAGGCAGAACAGGCAGAATATGCATCCGCTTTTGCCTTTCCCAGGATGCATTTAAATTCCCCAGCTTCATCACCAGGTGTCAGGGTTATTAATAGGATGGTTGATGGCTCGGCTGGCTGAATCTTCTAGACACAGGAATGGTGCCTTCCATCTCCAGTGTTTCATACTGATGCCTAATCTGCAGCTCAACCACACATCACAGCTGTTTTACTTCTTCTTTTAATTAATCTATCTATCTATCTATCATCTATCATCCATCTATCTATCTACCTATCTATCTATCTATCTATCTATCTATCTAACATCTATCATCTATCTATCTAACATCTGTCTATCTATCATCTATCATCTGTCATCTATCTATCACCTATCTATCACCTATCTATCATCTGTCATCTATCACCTATCTATCATCTATCTATCTATCTATCTATCTATCTATCTATTCAGTGTGGCTGAGGGAAAGGGAGGTGGCACACCCGTGAAGGTCAGAGGACAAATTCTCAAATAGGTTTTCTCACTCCATCTTGTGGGTTCCAGGAATGGAACTCAGGTCCTCAGGCCTGGCAGCCTTTGCCTACTGAGTCATCTTGCTGGCCTGTTTTGCTGTTTTGTTGTGGTTTTTAAGGTCCACTTTATTATTAAGTGTGTGTGTGTGTGTGTGTGTGTGTGTGTGTGTGTGTGTGTGTTCACATTCAGACTGGCTCAGCAAGTATTTTACCCACTGAGCCAAGTCCCCAGCTGTTTGGTTTTACTTTGCAATAATGTGTAAGTGGAAACTTTATTGTCACTAAATTAAAAGAGGTAGTTCTGTTTTTGTTTCTGCTTTTTCCTTTTTCTGCAAGAGTTTTACTACAAGTCAAAGTCTCTTGTTTTTCAGGCTTTAAAACCAGAAATAACACTGGTGCTGGAGAGATGGTTCAGTGGTTAAGAGCACCGGTTGCTCTTCCAGAGGTCCTGAGTTCAATTCCCAGCACCCACATGGTGGCTCCCAACCATCTCTAGTGGGATCTGATGCTCTCTTCTGGCATAAATTCGTACATGCAGATAGAACACTCATACATAAAATAAATAAATAAGTCTTAACAAACCAGAAACAAACACAGGAGAGATAAATTATTTATGTCTTGGGTTCTCACAGCTCTTGGACATAAGTTAAAGTCCTACCAAGAAGATTTAAAAAGAGTCATGGATAGTAATGATCTATCTGAGACATAGGTATTGATACAATATAAACACGTGTGGATGGATGCACACGGATATACTCCAATAAACTGATGAAAATTCAAAGCATTTAAAGCAGTCACAGATACATTTAATAAACTTAAGTTCAAAGTAACAGCAAACACATTAATATCATCAGATGGAACAAGTGATAAAAACTGTACATTAATCACAGGAAGGGACGGCTCCTCCCAGATATCAGGGGTTCCTCGCCACTCAGTTCAAAGGGGGAGAAAGCGGCAGTTGCAGGTGCTCGGTGTCCCTAGAAAACGGTCAGAGCACTGTCTACAGTCTGTCATCTTCTGCCTCTTCCCAGGAGCCTGTCCTATGGGTGGCATTTAAGAACCAGGAGAAGAGGATTGAAAATCACATTAACAATAAAACACAAGCCTAGCTGGTCTTGGTCTGGGCCTGTAATCCTCGTCTCCACAGGATGCTGAAGCAAGGGAATCAAGGTCAAGTCCCATCTGCTTTACAGAGTGAGTTGAAGGCCAGGCTGAGCAACTTGGTGAGGGCCTGACTTAAAATAAAAAGTAGCTCACTGGAAGCATGGACAAACCCTAGCTTCGGTCCCCAGTACTGAAAATCCTACTGATAAAAATAAAAATAGAACCTGACTCTACTTCCCAGAAATCTAGAAGATATGCAAAACAAAAATAAAAAGGCCTCTGTGTGTCTAAGTATGTGTGAGTTTGTGTGAGTGTGAGCATACACGTGCCAAGTTGCACACACAGGAGTCTGAGGACAACTTTGGAGTTAGTCCTGATGCTGCTCACTTGTTTGAGGCTGGGTCTCATTGTTTGCTGCTGGGTATGTCAGGCTAGCTGGTCAGAACCGCCACGATTCACCCTCTGCTCCCCATCTCTCCTAAGGAATGCTGGGATTGCAACCACATGCTACCACACATGGCCTTTTGTGGATTCTGTGGATCTAAACCCAGGTCCTCATCATAATGCAGCATTATCCACTGACCTCTCCTCCCTCGTCAACCCCCGAGGATAATGGAAAAAGTTGAGTTGGCTTTCTTTTTAAGAAGTGCACACACAGTTTTTCATGCAGGCATTTTTCTCAAAGGAGTTCTGCCATCCTGAGGGCTATGAGCTTTATCAGGCAATGAGAGACAGAGCATCTCCAACCAGACCCAAAGAGTTCCTGAAGATCTTTAACAGTGAAATCATTTAGCAAAACACAGATGCAAGCCAATTACAAAATCACAGTGTCTTCAAGATTGGCTTCTGGCTCACACCGGCTTGAAGCTGATTATCCCATCCACCTGAGGGGACGGAAAATGGGACTTGCCTTTCATCCTTCCTGGGCTACATTCAGACCTCACGCCTGCTCTTTTACCACGCTTGATTCTAAATTTACCCCATTCCCAACAGCCAAACAGCATCACATGAGTTTTGAGTCGCCTTTGGGTATCCATCCTTAAGATCCCATGGAGCTGAGGTATGGAAGATGGCTGAATAAGCAAGGTGCTTGCTGTACAGGCCCTGAGGACCTGAGTTTGAATCTCCAGAGCCCATATAAAGCTGGGCATGGTAGCACACATCTATAATCCTAATGCACCTCTGGAGAGATGGAAACAGGAGACTCCATAGAAGCTCATTGGCCAGTTGCCTGGCAAACAATGAAGAAGACAGCCTGTTCCAAGCAAGGTGGAAGGTGAGGACCTGCACCTCAGGTTGTCCTCTGACCTCCACAAATGCATATACCATCATATACACTCATACTTCCGACCCTCTACACACACACACACACACACACACACACACACACACACACACACACAGATGCCCAATCCTGGTTCAGGTCAATGCCTCTGTAGATGAAACCTGAATTACAGTCACTTTATCTCAGCAACTCAGTTTGTCCTTGATGCAAGAAGACTCTGAATCTCCTTGGAGAGACTATTTCAAGTACCATAAACTGAGCTTCCTAGCAGCAGGCAGTAAGACCAGCACAGAGCCTAAGCCTGGGGGACACATTCAAGTGACTGGATGAGACAGAAAATAAGAGGAAAACAGGGCATGGTGGCATATGCCTGTTATCCCGGGTACTTGGGAGGCAGAGGGAAGAGGGCGGTGAAGTTGAAGGTCTGACTGAGCTGTGGCATGAGTTGAGTTCAAGGTCAGCTTGAATAACAGCTGAGAGAAAAGGCAGAGGGCAGAGAGTTTAGTGGTAGAGTTCTTGGCTGGCATGCAGGAAGCCCTAGTTTCAATCATGAATACACAGAGGAGGAAGTTGCGAAGAGATAAATAAAGAGGTGTAGGGGAGGAAAAAGAACGGATAGGGTACCTGGATGCTCACAGAGAGGGTAAGGAAGCCCACGTTATAGGGTGGGGCTAGTTGAACAAGCCAATGGGAAGTCTCTTGTGATGTCCCAGAGGCTGGCAGCTCAGACCATGATAAACAAGGGCCCTGAAGACACAGGAAGAAGCTGTGAGTGTCCAGAAGGGAAGGCTCACACCTTCCCCCCACTTCCAGACCTTCCCAGAGACTGCCAGGAAGTGCTAGAACCATCCGATGCTTGTAAAAGCACCTCCCATAAGTAGGCAGGTGTGTGTGCATGTGATGGAGAGAGGGGGAGACAGAGAGAAGGAGAGAGAGGAGGGGGGAGAGACAGAGAGAGACAGAGACAGAGAGAGAGAACGTTGAAACACTGAAGCCTGAAACAGTCACCCCTCTTTTTACTCTAGACCCTTTTGTCTCCCCACATTCTTGCTTCAGGATGCTATACTTGGAAAAATAAACACACACACACACACACACACAATCTTCTTTCAGCATTCTTTTGTCAAGGATCTTTATAAGCATGAGGGATTTCCACATTCCATAATTTATAACAAGCTTTTCATCTGGGCATTAAAACAAAGGCCTCTGGAAAGCTCGCTGACGACGCTTCATCTGGCAATGGTAACATATTTATGTAAAGGAAATCGCAATACAGATTTTACGTTAATACTCCTTAATCTTTACTCCTTACATTTCAACTTAACCTCCCTCAAAGGAAACGGCTTTCAGAATCCTCTTCAAATATTCATATGTCTCTTGTGGACACTACAGAAAACCCTCTCCACGTAACATCCACCCCCTGACCCCAGCCTCAGCCTTCAGCCTCCATAAGAGTTGGGAGTCACCACAATACTAGCCATTCTGCACCACTGGCTCACAAAGACGCACTTCTAAAGTAAGCAAATGTTGGAGGGATGCATGCTGGGAATGAACTGGAAGGTCTGATCTTGAAATGAGAAAAATGGAATCAAGTTTGTAAACTTGATATCATCATTAGACCAAGGACGACATTCAACAGGATTTGATGCAGGTTTTAAAATGAGTATTCTTACACTTTCATTTATTTATTCCGTGTATGCATGTGGGGAACGTGCCACAGAGCCCGTGTGGAGGACAACTTGTAGGAGTCAGTTTTCTCCTCCCACTTTGTAGGATCCAGGGATTGAACTGAGGTCCCTAGATTAGAAACGCTTTCGCCCACTGAGCCATGTCACAGGCCTAAGTTTTTTTTTTATTAATTATCTGAGAGGAGGATGATGATAACTTAAGAGAGATAGAGTTCTCTGAAAATATAAAAGGGCATTTACAAACATAACCATAATGGTAGCAGAATGCATCTATTACCAGAGAAACTACAAACGGATATTGTGAAATGTGTAGAATCCATCATTACATTGGACTGGGAGAATCTGAGCAGGCTTCATGGAAGAGATGGCATTTAAGATAGGCTTTGAATGAAATGGGTCACATTTTAGCAGATGGAAAATGAGCAAGAAAAATATTTGAATAATTAGAAGGTAGGAGAGTTGAGGGATGTGGAGAGCAGCTGTGCAGGGGTGCTGAATGGTAGATGAGAGAACCATGGTGGTGTGAACCCTGAGCTCACTGTGCAGTCAGGGAGAAGCCACTCGGGGCTTCTGAACAACATGGGCCAGACAGCAGGTCATCTGGGAGGATGCTTAAATTCAGGAAGTTCACGTGACTTTCTTTACTCCAAATGAGAGACTGAGGTCCATCAGGAAGTTCTGAGCCTGGCTGACTTGAGGCTGAGCTGGGGTCTCTTCTCTGGCTTGTAAGTGCCTCTGACATATACCTTCAGACAGAAAATTCCACTGACACTCCAGGTCTTCTCCCTACTACAAGCACCTTCTGACCTGGACCTGGGCCCTTGTGACTACATCTCCAGAGGCTTAGCTACGGCTCAGCCATTCTACTCCTTTACCTTTCCAGATGTGGACAGGAAGTCTCCCCGGATCATAGGTGAGCAAACAAAAAGTCGGATCTGCAGGCTCATTATTCTGTTAATCAGATACCGCCTGACTCAGGCTATGCAAGCATTGGAACTTGACCTCCACATTTTAAGGACCTTGGAGGTGGTTTGCCAATGTTTTCATACAGCAGTGTTCCCTTAGAGTTCTCAGCCACCTCAGCCTGGGTACCTTCTGGGCTTTTCCTCTCATTACTGGCACTTCCCACAGAGCTGTGGCTATGAATCCACACCAGTCCACTGGGCCTCTCTCCATCAGCCACCACCTCGGTGATCATAAACTACACTACAAGTGCCCTAAGAGGCTCCTCACCCTAACGCAGCAGCTTCCACTTCCAATGTCAACAGCCCTCCTATTCTTAGAAGCACAGTGAGCATTTTATTTGATGGTGTCGGTAGTGAGATGAATACAAGAAAAATACCGGGTCAACCTCCAGGATTCACGAACCTCCCAAATTAAAAAAATAACAAGGACACAAGGCAAGAGTGGCGGTTACTGCCTGAAATTCTAGTACTCAGGAGGCTGAGGCTGGAGGATCATTGTGAGTTCAAGGACACACTGGGTTGTAGCAAAACCCAACCTAAACAGGCCCCCACCAAATAGTACAGTGACATGTAATCTGCCTCAGAGTTCACAATAGCATAAATGTCTTGGTTTTTTTTTTTGTTTTGTTTTGTTTTTTTAACTCTATGTGTTTTGCCATGGGAAGTTTTGGGTCCCCTGAAACTGGAGTTGCAGACAATTGTGAGCTGCCATGTGGGTGCTGGGACTTGAACCCTGGTCCTCTGGAAGAGCAGCCAGTGCTCTTAACCTGCTGAGCCGTCTCTCCAGGCCCGACAATAGCATAAGGTTGAGTGAGAGTGTGAGAGGCCTCTTCAGCTCTTGGTGATGTCTCTCCTAGAGGCTTCTCCTCCTGAAACCACGTTGGTTTGTTTTTTCTCATTTCCACATGGCAACTTCACTCACAGGCTATACCTAGCTTCTGCCTTTAATCTGTTCCATGTTTTCTTTTGTTGCTGTTAGGAAAAATGCTTTCCCTGCTTACTCAGCTCTCTTCCCCTTCTGTCTCCAGAACTAGAAGTTGGCTTTCTTTGTGCAAGCCTGTTTCTTATGAAGATAGCATGTCTTTATCACACCATGAAAATGACCTCACCCTGACTTGGAATGGGCAATATAATGACTCTTTGGTGGTAGGGTAATTGGCAGCGGGCTTGGCTCATTCACTTGGTAACCCATGCCAGCTTGTAAATTTAAAATCCAAATTTCTCCATTGGCAAAGCTGCAAATTTCCTTCCATCCAAGACATTTGGGGTTTTTTGGTTTGTTGGGTTGTTCCGATGGTTTGCATGTGTGTTGGTACACATGTATGAACATGTTTGCAGAGGCAAACAGTCAACCTCAGGAGTTGTTCCTTAGGAGGCGCCTGCACTGCATTGGTGTTTGAGGTGGACTCTCTCACTGGCTTGGAACTCAACAGGCAGTCAGGGTGACTGGCCAGTGAGCACCAGGGCGCTGCCTGTCCTTCCTTCCCCAGTCTTGGGACGACACGTATGTATCACCAGACCTGGTTTTGGTGGGGGTGTTCTTAAATTTTTATTTTATATTATTTATTCATTTATTGTGTATTGGGGGGTTGGTGGGTTGGTGCTGGGAGCCATAGAACACACACCAGAGGTCAGAGGGCAACTTGTTGGAGTCAGTTTTCTCCTTGTACCACGTGGGTCCCAGGGATCAAACTCAAGTCATCGGGCTTGGGGGAAGGCGACCTTTACTCACTGAGCCACCTCGACAGCCTCTTTTGGGTGTCTTCAAATACACAAAATGTTACATCTGAAAACACCAGGGATCCATTCAGGAATCAAAAACTGTCCTTCCCTTGATAGCCACACTGAGAACATACTAAGGTTTATGACAGTGACGTCCAGTCCATTGCTCAAAAGGCTGTGGAACTCATCTCGGAAACTGCTGTCGGAACAAGTTTACAGAGCTCTTGAGAAAGCAGTTTCTAGGGGTTCACAGCTGCGCTTTGTTTCTGCCACTGGTCTGCCTGCCAAGCACCATGGCCATCACATTTGAAAAGCTCTTCTGCTTTTTCCTTACCTAGAACAGTCACTGAAAGTGGCCTCCAAATTAACAGTGACCAACGTGCTAAAATGAGAGAACCTTGGGGAAGATGGAGTATTCTATATCATAATCGTGGTGGTTGTTACAAAAAAACATGCCTTTATCTGAACTCTGTTTATAGAATTTTTGCACTAAAAATCAGTGAATTTTGTCTGAGGGTCAATAATATCTGAATGAAGAACTGAAATATGGAGTCAGAAGAAAATTTCCAAAGCCATATTGTATCTTAAGTATGAAAACACACATGTAAAGCTTTTGACACTTCTAAAGGGGAGTTTAGGGTTTAGACATAGATGTATCACAATATGAGACAGACTTCCTAGAATATATAACCCAAATACGAGATATTTCATTTTATCTTTCAGATAAACACACTATCTGGATTGTCCTTCAGCCAGACCGTGTCTGATGAGTTCATGGAGTCTTTTCTATTTCAGTCTGGATTTGTGACCACTAGTATTCATCTGTTATATGACTAATTGGAGTAAGAGTCTAGTGTGTAGCCATAAGTCAAGCTACTTGGCTCGTTGGGGTATTTTGCCCTTCTTAAAACAGCTGTAATCACACCATGGTCAGCTAAGTGAGCTGGCTTAGTCATCAGGCCAGACACTGGGTCGCTAACACCGGACCTTAAGAGTGTATGTGTTCCCAAACAAGCAGGATTTCTCCAAGTCGTTTCAACCCTCAGGAGTTTTGCCTGGCTGCAGAACATGCCTAGCCAGGGCAAACAGAATTCACTTTCCATACTCTTGTCTGAGGCTTTGGTCATTATAGGAGCCAAGCACAAAACAGTGATGAGTTCACTGGCAAAGTTTAAAACAGTAGAAAATGCATTATTGATTGGTCTGGGTGGGTCTAAACTGTAAAGTTCTGGGTAATATGTTCATGTCTTGGACCAGAGACTTTTGGAAGACTCTGTTTTGTTGAGCAAGTATTTCTGGGCCTCAGCATCACTATTACATATGGCTGCACTGTGAGGTCAGAAATTATCAGGACACATTAATTAGATCACCAGAAAGGGTGGGACACAGCCAGCAACATCTGTGAACAACCCAAGTTCATGCCCGGAGTCAAAACTACTAATTTTCCAAAGAAACAACTCAAAGGAGATAATTCTGCCATGAGAGCTGTTTGCTTGTGGGCAAAGAATGGACATCATTTGTTTTCAGTCTAAACTGCTTTGATAAATCCTGCTGAAGCACCAGGAACAAAACAATAGATGTATCATGCAGAGATACAGAATTGCCTTTCCATCATTTTATTGGGGTGAGGGGAATCGAAAAGCAATGTTTTTCATTTTTCACCTAATCATAATTACAAGCAAATTCCTCAAACTCAAAGCCAATTCATATATAAGTATTTTGCATGGCTTTCTGCATCCAGAATATCTGTGAGTTCAAGATGTTGTTGGCGGATTAAAGGCCTATCATGTTCCTTTGAAAACAAACTAACCAAAAATTCAATTTACTTTTACATTTAATTGAACTTAATAAGTATCTGTTCCTTACATGCCATTTTAACTATAATCACAGGGACTCTGAAGAGTGTAAGACATGGCTTCATCTCTTCATGGCCTTCTGATTTCATTGAGAAAGACTACAAACACATTAAACTAGTTGAGCAATGTCCTAGACGTGACTCAGTTTTCCCACTTGTGAAATGAAAGAGTCAAAATAGATGATTCCTGAATGGTCCCAGGTCTGTACAGATTTTTAAAGCAACGAGCGTGCATGCGTGCGTGCATGTTTTCACAGGCATTCAACTACCATGCCCCATGTGTGGCCAGAGAACACCGTTGGGAGTCAGTCTTCCACTTCCCCTTGGTTAAGACACCGCTGCATGGGTCAGGCTAGCTGGCCTGTGAGCTTTGGGGATTTCTGTCTCTACATGTTGCTGTAGGAATGCTGGGATGACAGACATACACTACAGTGTCTGCCTCTAAGAGTCTTCAGGGGATCAGAACTCAGACCCTCACACTTGTATGCCAAGCACTTTACCTACTGATCCATCTCTTCCATCCCTACAAAGCTTTTATCTGATATTTACATACCCTGCTTAGGAAACAATGTATGACAGTGTAACAGTTAAGCTCAAATGTATCATAAAAATAATCAATACAATAAGAAGTCTAAACTGAGAGAAATCAGTCCCAGGCTGTGGCAAAGGATTCCTGGAAAAGCAGAAACTTCAACTGGGACTTGTGGGTAGAATTTGGAGGGGCAATGGGAGGGGTCCTTCTTCCCTGGGAATGCAGAAGACTTGCTCAGCAGGATTCAAACGGCTCTAGAGCAGGACCAGGAAAGTTAAGTCTGTAATTGCCTCTGGGGATGAAAGGGTTCCGTGCTCTCTTCTCAGGCTGTCTGTCCAGCTGTATCTCAGCTCTCTTAGATCCTGTCCCCACTTACTCTCACCTGTCTCTTGCTTCTCTGCCATTCCAGCCTCCTCAGACCAATCCTCAGACACCAGGCGTGCCTTAACGGGTCTGCACCTGTTGTGCTGGAGTTTGGCTACTGTGTTTGGCTACCCTTTCCTATACTTGCTCAGAAGTCACTTCCTCAGTCTACTTATTTGCAGTACTAGAGGTAGAATCCAGTTTCATCCGTGCTAGGCATGTGCTCTACCAGTGAGGCATCACCATACTTAAAATTGCAGCCTGCACTTTACACACAGACACACAGACACACACACACACACACACACACACACACACACACACACCTGTTTCAACAGGCTTTATTTTCATTTAACATCTAATCATACTGCACCATACTATATAATCTATTTGTTTTGTAAAATGTCTATCTCCAGCCTTCAAGTAGAATGAGCCCTCTTAGAAAACAATGCAAGCCAGCTGCAGTGGTTTGAAAAGATATGGCCCTCACAGACCACAGAGTTTGAATGCTTGGCCCATAGGGAGTGACACTATTAGGAGGTGTGGCCTTGTTGGAGGAAGTGTGTCACTGTGGGGGTGGGCTTTGAGGTCTCATATACTCAAGCTATGCCTATTGCCTGAGGATCAAGATGTAGAACTCTCAGCTCCTTCTCCACCACCATGTCTGCCTGCATGCTGCCTTGCTTCTCACCATGATGATAATGGACTAAACCTCTAAAACTGTAAGCCAGGCCCAATTAAATGTTTTCCTTTATCAGTGTTGCTGTGATCATGGTGTCTCTTCACAGCCACAGAAACCCTAACTAAGACGACACCAACAGTCAAGTCCAGGCACATAATAAAAACAGCCAATACAACAAGAGGTCTGGAGAGGGAGATGGGAGAGAGGGAGGGGAAGGAAGAAGGGAGGAAGAGAGCGAGGTGGGAGAGATTTTTCTCTGCTTAAAACAGCATCTGGCACAGAATAGGGACCTGGATTTCCACATCCAGTGAATCACAGGGATGTAAAAACACAAGAAAGGTCTGAGGTCCAGTACACAGGCTGAAGTGTATGGGGGTAGGGCTACCAAGAATGCAGAGACCATGAGGTCATGACAGCAGCGTTTGCTGAAGAAGGCCACAGGGAGAGGAGCTCTGCCCAGCCCTGGGTAGCCACATGAAGCATCGGAAGCAGACGGGGCTGCACTAACTCCTCATCAGGGTATAGACTGAAGAAAAGGGTTGGCGGTGGGAATTAAAGGAATGTTCAGGGCTGAAAGAGGAACGAAAGGCGTGCTGGGAAGAAACAATGTATAGTTTTATAAACACGTGCCAGTTTGCAGGACGTCAGTTTTTTCTGAACACATCTGATCGCTGTTTTCTTCCGGCTGGCATTTCTGTGGACGGTAGCAAGGAAGCCATAAACAAGGAAGCAGAAAGCACACAGTTCCCTTAAAGCAACTCAGCATCAGGGCAAGCAGCCTGGGGAGGTCTAGCACACTCCGGTCCTTTCCATCCACTTGAAGGAGCCAGAGGAAAGTCCAGGATCAATTGGTCCTGTTTTTCTGGTTTTTCTTGATTCTTTTTTCTTCTCATTATGTTTCCCTCCTGCAGAACAGCAGCCAACATTCATGACCCTCGCCATCCCACGACTGGCATTTGGTACGACATCACAGTAGATATGGGAAGAGGGACTGTGACAGCCTTGGCTAGTCCATACAGAATTATCTTTTTTTATTGGTGTGGAAGTGGAACCCAGGGCCTTGTGCATGCTGGGAAAGGGCTCTCCCAGTGAATCACACCTCCAGCACAAAAAGAGGATTCTGTCTAAAGCTGATTTCTCTTTTAAAAAATTATATTGACTATTCATATTAATTTTTTCAGGTTTCCATACATGCATACAGCGTATTTTGATCCTAGCCACTGCCTAACATCGATCACACTGTCCTGGGGCTCCCCTCACACCCACTCCCACACTCCCACCTGCCCCAGTGTGTGCCATCCATATACTCAGGGACGTGGGGCCATTTACTGGAGCCTGGTGGATGTACCAGGGGCCACGCTTAGGCTGATTTAAAATGAATGTGTTTCTTAAATGATGAAAGCATGGCATGCTAACCCCCAGTCACCCAGCATCACTTGGAACACATGTGGTGTCTTCCTGGGGGAAACAGGGCGGATCTTTCCTTCTTGACTGTGTACAGAAATCAAAAGTACAGTGGGTGGTAGGGATGTCTGACAGGATTTGAGAGACAGCACACACTTCCGCACACTTGCGTTTTACTATTGTTTCTTTCCAAAGTTTTTCAAGAACCATTTTCTTAATTAACTTGGCTTCTTTTTTTTTTTTTTTGTCCTCTGCCATTTGAGCATATACCCTAGAGTTGTCCTTTCACCCACAGGGCCCATCTGGCAATGTCTGAAGGAAACTATGGAGGAGACAAAAGGGAGTCCTACTCATATTTAACAGGCGGAGGCCACATGCTATGGTCTGAATGCTTGTATTCCCCCTGCTCAGCCATTGGTAAAATCTAACATTGGGAATTAATTAGCTTAGGAGGGTGGAGTCTCAGGATCAGGGTTACTCATGAATGGGGTTAGCGTCCTCATAAAAGGTCTAGAGAGCCACCTTGCTCCGCCTCCATGTGAAGTGATTGTTAAAGCACATCTAACCAGACACTGGATTCTGGCTTTGATTTTCAACTTTGGCCTCCAGAATTGCTAGAAATAAATTCCTGATATTTAAAAGCTACCCAGTTTATGGTACTTTATTGTAACTGCCCCCAGAGAACTACAAGGGGTGCAGCTGAACCCACCCAGTGGTACAAAGATCAGCTCCTGCCGCACAGAGGACTCTAATTTAACATGCAGTGATGCTGACCAGCAGAGAATCTGCCTTCAACTGCCCCATAGTGAGCCCCACATTATGATAAAGTAACAACCTTTTTAGTTTAAGGGTCCTTCACAAGAGACTAAGGCTAATTAGGAACATTTAGATTAGACCTTCAGATGTGCCTGAGAGGATGGATGTTCTGTGCTCTGTTCTGTTCCTACACAGAAAATCTGGAGAAACTTAGCCATGGAATCAGGAAACAGAAAAGCCAAGAAGAGGCAGAGGTTATCGCAGGAAACTATCTCACCTTACTGCTGGTTGAGGAGGAAATTACCCACAGGGCCCCACAGCTGCCCAGTTGCAGAGCTGGGACCTGAATTCACCTCAGCCCTCAGTCTGTTTCCTCTACTTGAGCACTCAGCAGGTGTGAATGACTGGTGCCCAGTGAGGTCACAAATAAGTTCCCAAGCCAACGTTCCCCTCTGATGTCAGTAGCAAAGACAACTCTGGCAGGCGCTGGTGCGTGGCCCATGTGGTCCATTTGGCTCAGGAGAGGGTTCAGTACCGGCTCGGCCCACCTGTCATAGACCCAGCTCCTGCTAGTGGAGGCCTTTCAAGGAGGCCTGTTGGAGGGATGAGAATGGCCTCAAGGGTGGCGCGTGGTCTTTCAGTACCATTTCTCTCTGAACGGAAAGTCCCAGAAGAGAGAAGATCTAGAAATAAAATAGTTGAAACCTCCTTGAGTGGCACAGGACGGCTACTCTGCTCTTTCTCCTGGACACGGGGCAGCTGTATCTCACCACACCCCTCACGTGCTTCCCATTACGCCTGAACCACAGGAGAACAATAGCCCAGGGGGCACACCGCTTTGGGCCTGTGTGGCATCTTCTCCCTCCAGGGCACGTGGCTAAACGGACTGCGGGTCTCTTTCTGGTCAGCATTCTCAACCCATACCGGTGATTCCCTTTGGGGTCTAAAGGGCTGGTGGCCCTCCACAAACCTGGCTCATTGGCCCTCCCCTTTCAAGCCACTACCTCCAGGCTTCCAGGAAAACCCAACTAGAGTTGTGGCAAGTATGACACTTGTCATTTCTAGAGGTCACGGAACAGGTACACATCCCCCTTCACTGTTGACAAGTTTTTGTTTTTGTTTTTGTTTTTGTTTTTGTTTTTGTTTTTTCGAGACAGGGTTTCTCTGTGTAGCTTTGCGCCTTTCCTGGAGCTCACTTGGTAGCCCAGGTTGGCCTCGAACTCACAGAGATCTGCCTGGCTCTGCCTCCCGAGTGCTGGGATTAAAGGCGTGCACCACCAACGCCCGGCGACAAGTTTTATGACTAGCTACTTATACAAAAACTGACAGCAGGAAGAGAGAAAGGCCTTCCTTCCCACGTGACACTAGCGAGTCCTATCAGTGGCCGCTGTGGACTAGGCATCTCGCATGTGATTAGCCGAGTGTGAGGTGTCATCTCTGCATTACCCACAAAGCTTCCAACAGTTCTTCAAGGAAGGTAATTTCATTCCCGTTTTAAAGGCAAAAGAACCAGGGAGTGGGAGGATTTATGATCATGAAGTCTGTAAATAAAACTTTTTAAACACTTTTGCCTTATTTATTTTTTCAACATGTTGTGAATTAGGATAGACATAAAAAGGTACAGGAAGTGGGGACTCCCAATATATGACTACTTTGGGTGGGAAGGACACAGCTCAGCCCATGTAGGATAGAGGTGAATGTCAACTTGCCACAACTTATAATCACCTGGGAAGAGAGATGGTGGTGGTGGTGGTGGTGGTGTGTGTGTGTGTGTGTGTGTGTGTTTTGCCTGCATGTATGTATATATGCATGTATGTGATCCACATGTGTGCCTGGTGCCTGTAGAGGTCAGAAGAAGGTGTTGGGTCCCCTGGCACTGGAGTTACAGGTGGGTACCAGAAACCAAACACGGGTTCTCTGAAAGTGCAGTGAGTACTCTTAACTGCTGAGCCATTTCTCCATCTCCAAGGGAAGAGAGTTTTAATTGATTAGTTGTCTTCACCCAGTTGGCCTGTGTGTGTGTCTGATGTATGTGTGTGCGTGTGGGGGGGTCTCAATTGTTAATTGATATAGAAGACCCAGCCCACTGTGGGTGGCACCATTCCCTGGGCAGGGGTTCCTAAACTCTACAGGAGAGGAAAGAAAGAAAGAGAGAGAGAGAGAGAGAAAGAGAGAGAGAGAGAGAGAGAGAGAGAGAAGAAGGAAGGAAGGAAGG
>CABHPQ010150547.1:30750-44667 GCA_902168405.1 Peromyscus aztecus | reverse complement strand
CACACACACACACACACACACACACACACACACACACACACACACACACAAAGACTCACTAGTATTAAAAGAGACCATTGGTAAGATCCATTCGATACCAAGCAGACATATAATTTATGAGGCAGGGTTGACAAAAAGTGCATGGCAAGATAGTTTCAAGATTTTTTTTATTAACAATTTGTGTGAGACTGGACTTTATTCTAATTACCATGTCCCTTTTTATTTGCATTCCATTCGGTCTTTTGAAAATATTCATCACCCTTTGAAATTCAATTAAGCTACAATTTACTTTTTCTCATCTCTGAAAGAAATATTGGTTCATTCAATTTATGCTTTTATCCCCTGTAGAGTGGTGGGAAACATCACCCTTTACAGATCCAGAAAAGCCTTTTCTAGAACACTGATCGATTCCATGTAGATACCTGGTCTTTATATATTTTCATTAGGTGTTTTGTTGTTCAATTCCTGACACTGCCTCCAAGACATATACTGCATCCTTTCCCCAAATAAGCAGTTCTCCTATTCCCTGATTCCAACTGGATATGCTATAGACTCAACACAATTCTGATGCTAGTGCTTCACCTTAGAGAGGTCCCCAGAAGACATAGACTGGATCACACAAGATTACTGTGCCTCTGGAACTGAGAGTTCAGGCTTCTGGCATTTTCTCCTAGCAAAGTACAGGTTCATGAGTTGTGACTGACCCTCCTCATGTCTGATAATTAGTGAAAATGGCTCATGGTACTTAGCAGTGTGATCTGCTTGCTACCACTATCATACTGTGAAGGTTATAATTATACTAATATAACATGGAAGAGATGCTCAGGACAAAGCATTGAGAAAGGTGAGAGTCCCTTACCCAGGCCACTCCCAAGACTAAGGGATCTCTGGAGCAAACAGGTTCATTGAGGTGGTAATATTGTTAGTCAGAAAGGGACTAAGCCCTGGGACAAGTTCCACAACCGCCAGCAGCAAGCACAGAGAGACATTGCAGAATGTCTGTGGAAGCTAGAGCAAAGAAAGATTTTAAAGCAAGATCTCAGGGGAAGGGAATTATGGCTTGTTTCGAAACTCAGCCTACGCTGGGGACAGGTGGCAGGGCCGGCCCTGAGACAGGACAGACAGACCACAGGAGAAGTGTCTACTCCAGAAAGGTCGAAGCACTAAGTAGCTCAGACGGATGACTCCTTCAGGGTTACCGCCTGGTGTTTGGGGTCAGGCTTTTACTTATTGTCATTATTAATTATTAATATTATTAATATAAATGTTAAATGCATCATATATTCAATATATTTATCTGATAAATGCATTAAACGTATATGGGGTTATAAAATCTATTTTGTTGGTATATCTCAGAGCTGTTGACTGATTAACTGTCCTTATCTTTACTATTTTACATCCTCCATGTGTGTAATTAAACTTAGAACTTCCACAATTCTTCTCCTGTTATCACTACTAACACAGAAACTTACCAAGTCCTTCACTTGAAGTTTCTATGGTGAAACTCAGTTGGAATCCTTTCTCCCCTACGGAGAAACAGGAGGGGGCTGCAGAATATACTAATCTTCTTTTCCCTTGGTCGGGTTTCTGGGCAAGCTGTTGCCATCTGAAGCCAGGTCCCACGCTACATCCCAGATTCTCAGGCCATCCCATGAACACCACCACCATCCAGGATACTTCAAAGGTTTCAATGACAAGAATCAGGAATAAAGAACAAGTATTTGTTTCAAAATATGTAATAAATGTCAGCAACACACCCTTCTCCTTTAAAACGCTTCCTGTAAACTGCAGGTTTAAAAACTTGGAATCCTTCTTCTGCAAATTTTACTTCCTCAGGGTGTTTTTCTGTTTGTATCAGTAAAAGCATAAAGGAGCAAGAACCATCAGGATGTGAAGGCAGCGGAGATTTTATTTCCTTAGAATCAGCAAATACAGAAGTTTGTGTTTCTTTGGATACATAAAATGACAGTGAATGCCTATTTAATGCCGTGTGAGATCTTGGGAACCTCAGTGATAGCAAGGAAAATAGTCTAGAGCAGTGGTTCTCAATCTTTCTAATGCTGAGACCCTTTAATCCAGCTCTTCATGTTGTGGTGATCCCCAACCATAAATTTATTTTCACTATTACTTCATAACTCTTATTTTGCTACTGTTATTGATCATAATGCAAATAGTTTTGGAAATAGGGTTTTGCCAAGGGGTCATGACCCACTGGTTGAGGACCACTGGTAAGGAACAAGGGAGCACAGTAAATAAACCAGTAAATACTTAGTGCAGTTGTACCTCTTAAAATATGGCTAAAAATAATAGAAATTTATGCTGATAACACAAAGCACCTTGTGGGTGTTTCAACAACCTAAAATACTGATTTACAGGAAGAGAGACCCTGGAATGAGTGACCCATGCAAAGCCTCAAGACAAAACCCCTAGAAACCCACTCCCAGGAGCTCAGCTTAACCCCAGTGTCACTGCTCTTTCCTGGAGTCCTCGTGGAATAGCTGCCTTGCCTATGTACCCATACGGAGTACATTTGGAAGGATGTGCATCTTGATAAATCCTGTGTTTTGTTTTGTTTTTCTTTTTAAAAACAGAAGCAGACTTTTGTTACTTTTCATATTGTGTTCCATGTTTCTCTTGAAATTAAAACAGTCTAAAAGGGAACATGACCACGAAGTCTACAAACACTCAAAAAGCGGCAGTCACCTTCTGCTCCAGTGCACCCTCGTGTTTTTCTTCCTTCTCCTCCAGGTGGGAGTCGCTCCCTCACTCGGCTGGGTTGTCTTTGTGAACCTGTCCTTTTCCACTGCTCTTTCGGGCAAGCTGTCAAATCCATCTCTTTCTTTCACGTTTTTCTAATTGGACAAAGGATATTGCTGCATTGCCCAGATGTGTCTGGTTGTTGAAAAGTAAATAATTGCCAAAGTGCTTCAGGTATATATATAAGATTAAATAAATACAGCGCAAGAATTAATTTTGGGGACCTTTTACTGTTTTTTTTTTTTTTTGTGGAGATTCAATGGCATCTTCTCCCATTGGCATAGATGTTTTTATGTGGTCATTAATAGATCAAAAATAATCATGTCAAAGTCTAATGTGTTTGAAGGCATGGTTTAATATTATAGCTTCCACCCACATGTTTGATATGTGTCAGAAGTTCAATAAGGTTGTACTGAATATAAAAAATGTTCAGGTAGCAATTGTTATTCTTGTTTTTAATTTATAAGAACTTAATTGTGTTGAAATGATACCAGGTGGACCTCATATCATAAAGTACCTGGGATTTCATTAAGCAGAGTCACATTTAAAGGACTTAATGCATTAACTTCATCAGCATCACTATTTGGTTTTTGCTTGTTTTAAGTCAACACTGACATCATAATAAGAATTCAGATTTAAGTTAACTAACTTGTAAGCCACTTACACAAATAATTAGAAGTATATAAACAGCCACCTATATAATTAAGTGTGCCAGGAAATAATGCGAAAATTCTGTAAAGTTAAAGCTCCCCTTATGATTTGTCTGTTTGGTATTTTAGAACTCTTGAATGTCTATTCAATGGTTCTAGTGAAGTGGGGGTATTCCCAGAAAGGAGGGAGAGATTATAGTGAGCTCGTTCATATTAGTCAAGGTTCTCTACTGCAGCTGCAGGCTTCTCCTAGCTGCATTGCCTCCACTTCTGCTGCACACGGAGGCATTCCCCTGCGCACTACAGAGGGCAGAAGGCAGAAGGCAGGTGTTTCTCTGCTGGGCAAAGTCCAGCAGGAGTCTCCACTGGAACACAGGAGGCAACAGAGCAGGAATGCCAACAGCATCAGTCAGCACGCAGACATTTCTCTGCCCCGCACCTTCCCAAGGTGCTTAGAACAGAGGCAGGGCCCTGCGAGAGCCATGACTTCTTTAATAGGCAACATCCACTGTGTCCTGCAGGAATGCAAACCATTTATTTTTAGGGGTGGAGTTGTGTGAGAGCATGTCCACTTTCAGCCACTGACTCATTCTGGAGCAGAAATAATTTTAAGAACCACCATCTCTCCACCATACAGAGCCAGACAACAGCTATGCTTTGACTCTAAAATTTCAGAGAAGTGAAATTTGGAAGGCATGTGTCCACATCTAAGATACTCCCTTTATTTCTCAAAAAAAATCTAATCCATCTCTGGCAATTTTTAACTCAAAACTACTATTTGTAGCTCCCCAGCCTTCTAAAGATAAGCAATAAATTATCTCTTAAAATTTCTTACCCCTTTTATTTACTTTGTCACCACAGTTTAACTGATCACAGTTTTTTGGCCCTGTCTTTTCTGTTATTTCCTTTTCTCTCAGTTAAGCTGAGTTATCCTTACATGTGCGCACACAGCATATGTGTTTTTATATTTTGTGCACATTCTTTTCCATAAAGTGTAGTAGTACCTATGTTTTCATATTTTTCTCTATTTTTTTATATTCTTGATAAAAAATTCGTTTGGCTGTTCAAAGAGCTATGGGTAGTCCTCAAATAACAACTAGTATCTATGATATTGTAATAATACATCATGTTACTTTGTGTAAAAATGAGGGAGTCTGACATACATTTGTTTGAATATTTGTATTGATAAAGCTTAAAGTTAAATATTAATAATAGCAACACAATTCCTACAGGATTATTCCAAGGACATATATGGAAAAGATTCCAGGGTTGGTATATAAAATAGCATTTGTGAATATAGTCTTTGCATTTTAATCACTTGAAGTTAGAAAATGTTTGTAAATGATGTGATTCTCTGTCTCTTTCTGTCTCTCTCTGTCTCTTTCTCTCTGTCTCTCTTTCTCTCACTCTCTCTCTTTCTCTCACATCTGTCTCTTTCAACCTCCCAACATTCATTTCTAAAATACATGTTTATGAAAGACCTCTGAAATATGTTCCTTGATTCTAGAACTCTAACCACCCTTGAAGTATATGAAGTTCATTCAGTTGACCAGAGTCACACAAACGCTGTCACCTAGAGCCATATGAAGTCCACGTCACATTGCTATAGATACTGGAAATGCTAATGGTTCACCATAACAGGTCAAACATGAACTTTAGCACCAGCTCCTTGGGTTTCAGTTCTGGTTCCTACACTGACCAAATGTTGATATTGAGCAAATTGACAACTCTACTCATTACCTAACTTGAAAATTAGATGCTGACCAAGTTTTTCTCATATTACTCTGAGGATAGATATATCCATATTTGTAAAGTGACCACATTCATTCCTAGAACAAAGTAATAAGCTTTGAACTTTCATACCATGATTAGTATTTAATAGTAACATTATTGCAACATAGTAATCATTGCCCGTAGGTTCTCAGGGAGCAAGGTTAAGAATATCAATGTTGTAGGTTTCTCTGTATGCTTACCCTTCAAAATAGCAATGCTCAAAAAACCTGTTTAAGAAAGAATTGACTATCTGATTGAATAGATGGTTCTGTTGTTAAAGTAATCCTCTCTTTTCACAGACACACTCTTCAGTTCAAATTAAATTTCTGTGCTTGCTGGAGTTTCAGAAAGCTATTAAGTACCCTCTTTCCATTATAACTATCCCAGCACTTTAAACAAATAACCTCTCTGTTACTCTTTGTGTCAGCATCACATTACTTCAAGAAACTAAACTGCACTAGGGGCTCCAATCTTTCATCTCAAAGAACCACACTGTCTTAGTCACTGTTCTGTTGCTGTGAAGAGACACCATGACCATAGCAACTCTTATAAAGGAAAGCATTTAATTAGGGCTTGCTTATAGTTTCAGCCGTTTAGTCCATTATTATGGTGGGGAGTATGGTCCCTGCAAGCAGACATGTTGGTGAAGTTTCTGAGAATTCTATATCTGGATCCACAGGCAGCAAGGAGAAACTCTGGGCTTGACTGAAGCATTTGAAAATCTAAAACCCCACCCCCAGTGACACACCTCCATCAACAAGGCCACACCTCCTAATCCTTTCAAATAGTGCTACTTCCTGGTGGCCAAGCATTCAAATCTATGAGCCTATAGGGGCCAGTCTCATTCAAACTACCACAACCACCCATAGCCACATTGGATCTTGTCAATATTATGACCTAGCTGTTGCACTCAAAACATCCTCAGACCAAATTTGAGTAACATTACATCTTCTGCTCCTCAATCTCAATGGGAACTGATCATGTTCCTCAGGCCACTCTACACATCCCTAGCCTGCACTTCCATCAAACCTCCTGTCACCTTGTGCTCTTCTTTTCCTCTGTGTTAGATCCACTCACAGTAACTGAAAGATGGAAAAAGACTTCTCACTCAGGAAGTAGGATCTAATACAGAGAGCTGGGGTCCAGACTTTGGGTATCTTTGGAAATCTACAATGGACTAGGCAAAGCAGAATCCAATCAACTACATAAGAGAAAGCAAAAGATGATGAGCTCATGAAAAGATGCAATGCATTGGACATGAGGCAAGAAAATCATGAAGAGTAAAGCAAATCATAAAAGCAGAAATGAGTGGGGTGTCAGGTATGGTTGCTCACAGCTGTACTGCTAACCGTTAGAAGGCTGAGGCAAGAAGATGGCCAAATGTTCAAGGCCTGTCTGGGTTACAAAGAGAATTCCAGGCAAGCCTGTGTACAGACTAAGATGTGATGGAGGGTTTCTGGGGGAAATTAGACAGGGAGAGTTAGGACTGGATAGGGTCAAGATTCAATGTATGCACATAAGGAAATTTCCAAGAATAAAAGCAATGAAAATTAAAGAAACAACCATAAACAAGAAGTTGGAGGACAAGATGTGGCAGGACCCTCAGATCACGTCAAAATGGCACGTGCTTCTTGATGGAGGTCAAGACCAATTCAGAAGTCTTGGAAGTTCTCTATTTCTGATTTTGGGGGTCACTGTGAATGTTCAAAGGAGCCATGCTAGATCGAGTGGCCACCTATCCAGCCTGGGCCTGCTGCCAGCTGTCACAACTGGATTCTCATTCACAAGTCTCATCCGGTCTCATATTTTTGACTGTCTACCTCACTGAAACCAAACTCACCTACATCCCATCTACATTTCCTGTGTACATTTCCATTCCCAAGCTACAGCTTTGTGTGTGGGGAGACTTAACATTAAATAAGAGCTCACAGGTTTATTAACAATAGGTAACAGGCAAATTAAAACAGTAAATAAGTTTACTCATATTTTGCCGAATTGTACTATATTTATCATTATTTCTAGCAATTCCACAACTGGAAAACTTGAGACGTGAAACAAATTTGTGAGGAATAAGAAAATAAAAGCCAGGTTTTTTTTTAAGTGTTGGTAACATAGGACTAAGGCATTAGCTAATTTTTATTGCTAAGATAAAGCACCATGACCAAGACAACTTACAGAATGGTGATGAAGATGTGACTGTGTTTCGAAGACTTAATTAGCAACACTTCTCTAATAGCATTCTGTGGCTATATAATAACAGAAAAAAATCTGGCAAAAAATTAAATTTGACAGGAAGACCAACCTTTCCTGGGTTTTCTTTTCCAGCAAATACTTTTTGCATAATTTTATTTTTCACATGCTCATGTGGTATGCTCATTTCCCCCATATTCATATATAGCAAATTTGGGGTGATAAGCTGGATTTTATTGTGGGAAACTCATGGTTTCCCAAGCTAAGCATTTTTATTACTTTCCTAGAATAGTCAATTTCAAGTTTCATATAACTTCCTGTTTTTCTTTAAAACTTCCATCGCAGAATTTGACTCACTTTCTGAGGAAAAAAAAAAAACAGAAAAAAGAGAAACAAAGCAAACCAATAAATAATGGGCAATTGATTGCATAATGTTATTTCAAGGTAAATGCAGGGTACTCACTGTGTGTGTTATGCAAAATGTTAAATATTTGTGAACCTGGGCTATTTTAATTGGAAACACCACTTTGCTTCTTGGCAATCAGGGAATTTTAGTCTCAGGTAAGAGTAAAAATTTAATACCCCATTCTGAAAAACTGTTTGGATAACTTTGCTACTCACTGTTAGGAAAAAACATCTGCTTTTGCCTCCTAGAAAGAATTTTTACTTGTCCTGTGCCCACAGAAAGACATATAAGGAGCATTTCTGGTCACTGACCAGCCATTGGAATTGAAAAATATATGTGCTGCCATTTGAAAATAGATCAAATTGAGATTATTGATGTGAAACCATGGTGGACATGGTTAACCTACAGATCAGTAAGCTATGAAACAGAAAGTGATATTGTGTTGCATAGGAAGTAGTTAAAATCTACAGTGTTTCAAATATAAAAAGTAACTTTGGAAAAGAAAAGAAAGGATTCCTAACTTTATAGAATAAGTTCTCCTTTAGGGTCATTTCCCTAAAGCAATAGGAGAGCTTTATTAAGTTGAAGAGATCCACTGAAGGTTTTTGGTGGAGAAAATCAACTCATATTAGAAGAGAAATACAAAGTTGTAAATATATGAAGACTTTACTCTTCTACTACACTTGAATTTAAATAACATGAATCCAGAAAAACTTTGGCTTGAAAGTGTTAATTATGAAGTAGAGTATTGTTCTTTCAAGGTCTGTGAAGAATTGTGTTGGAATTTTTATAGGGATTGCATTGAATCTGTAGATTGCTTTTGGTAAGATGGCCATTTTTACTATGTTAATCCTAACGACCCATGAGCATGGGAGATCTTTCCATCTTCTGATATCTTCTCCAATTTCTTTCTTCAAAGACTTGAAGTTCTTGTCAAACAGTTCTTTCACTTATTGGTTAGAGTAACACCAAGATACTTTATATAATTTTTTGGTTATTGTGAAGGGTTTTATTTCCCTGATTTTTTTTCTCATCTCATTTTCATTTGTAAATAGCAGTGCTACAAATTTTTTTTTTTAGTTAGTCTTGTAACCAGCAATATCACTGAAGATGTTTATGAGCTGTAGGAGTTCCCTGGTAGAATTTTTGGCATTATTTATACTGGCATATCATCTGCAAATATGATGCTTTGACTTCTTCCTTTCTGATTTGTATCCCCTTGACCTTTAGTTATCTTATTGCTTCAGCTAGAATTTCAAGTGCTAGATGAATAGATATGGAGAGAGTGGATAGCCTTTTCTTGTTCCTAATTTTAGTGGAATTGATTTGAAATTTTTTCCATTTAATCTGATGTTAAGGACTGACTTGTTGAATGTTGCCCTTATTATGTTTAGGCATGCCCCTTGTATCCCTGATCTCGCCAAAACTTTTATCATGAAAGGGTGTTGGATCTTGTCAAAGGCTTTTTCATCACCTGGTGAGATGATCATGTGGGTTTTTTTTTCTTTTGGTTTGTTTATATTGTGAATTACATTGACAATTTTTCATATGTTGGACCCTCCCTGTGTTTCTGGAGCGAAGCTTCCTTGATCATGGTGGATCATCTCTTTTATGTGTTCTGGATTCAATTTGCAAGTATTTTATTGAGTATTTTTTCATAGATGTTTGTAACATGAATTGCAAAATGGTCTTTTAATAAAAACCCAGAGCCAGATATTGGAGTAAATGCTGAAAGATCAGAGAGACAAAGGAACAAGCCACAGCAACTTCTTACCTCACCAACTTCACAAATCCTCTGACTGAATGTCTCTGAGTCCTCAGCCAAAAAGGTCTTTAGTTCCAGTCTCCTCAGGCCTTCTATACCTTTCTCTGCCCAGCCATATCACTTCCTTCCTAGTGCTGGGATTGATAGTATGTGTGCTTCCCAAATACTGGTAGCAAAGTCATGAGATCTCAAGTGCTGAGATTAAAGGTGTGTGCCACCACTGTCTGGCTCTGGTTTTCTACTAGACTGACTCAATCTCATGTAGTCCAGGGTGGCTATGAACTCACAGAGATCCAGACAGATCTCTTCATCCTGAGTGCTAGGATTAAAAGTCTGTGCCACCACTGTCTGGCATCTATGTTTAATCTAGTGTCTTGTTCTGTTCTCTGATCTTCAGGCAAATTTTATTAGAGTATACAATATATCACCACATTTACCCTTTTTGTCTAAAATAATAAAAGAAGGTTATAACTAATATAAGAAAATCTATATACAATAAGTATATACAATATATACACTCAAGAATTACGTTAACAATGTCCAGTCCAAAAACATTTGACAAATTCAGAGAAAATACTCTATCCTACTTTGGTGAGTCCAAAATGTTGTACCTAATTCACTTTCTATCCTAATTTACATTACCAACCCAAAACTATCTTTTGATGTCTTTCAAACTTATAAACTATACAACCCTTTAGTGAGTTTCTTTTCTGAATTTGTGAACAGGGAAAACTATAACTGTAACTGTCTAATCTTCAACTCCCTCGGAGACCTGAGATGAAAATAATATTAACTGAGTAAGCAAGAAGTGCAAACAAGCAATTTCCAAAAAAAAATGTGAGAAATGACAGAAACAGCTAGGTGCCTGGACACCCACCCAAGGTTCCTCTGCAAGGTTGGGGCATTCATTTTTGGCCTACAGGCCTTACTTATCTGACAGACTTATTTGTGAAGTAGAATTTTCTAAAGGGCCTTCCTACCTTGTCTTGGCAAGGATGGGCAGTCCTTTCTTTTGTGTTCTGCTTGTCCATTTGGACAGCATTCTGTCAGCAGTTGAGGCAAGGGAACTTTCTTGCCCAGGGCCTAACTTTTGCCACAAAGAAAATTAACTCCATATGGAGTTTCTTCTATGCCCATCATCTTCTCTGAAGTAGATTGGAGCAGATATGTCTCATTATCATAAAGAAAAAAATCTATGTTATTAAAACATTAAATGCCATATTCTGCAGATCTTTGAAGTATTTGAATATGACCTGTCTATCTAAAATATATCTCTATTTGACTTTGAAAACATACCTAACCTGACTACAAGTTCAATTGTAATAGGTGACTAACTGTTAGCCTGCATTTCTTTATTAGTCTAAATAGTTTGTAATAATAAGTTTCAAGGACTAGGAATTTGTATTACATAATTAAATGAACTGTATAAGTACAATACCTTGAACAAGATTAGAAATATATGTACAGTATATTCTAACAAAATTAATCTCAAATTTGTATCATATACAAAATTTGTATACAATATGCAAAAGTCCAATCCAATATAAAATATTTAAAACTAGTAGTTGCCTTCTAAAAGTAGATTCAATAATCTACCTTTTTGTCTTATATCTATATTCCTGTTGTTTCTTTTCAGAGTAGATTCAATAATCTACTCTTTTATTCTATAATATCTGTATCTTTTTTTCAGAGTAGATTCAATAATTTGCCTTTTTATCTTATCATATCCATATTCTCCCTTTTTTCTTTTCAGAGTAGATTCAATAATCTGTTTATCCTATCATATCTATATCCTTTTTTCAGAGTGGTGTCAATAATCTACCTTTTATCTATACCCTCTTTTTTTCTTTTCTTTTCTTCTTTTTTAACAAGAACCCTGAATTCAATCTCCTTTGCTTAGCTTTTTTCCTGACCATCATCAATTAACAACTTTTAACCAACAATCCTAAACAATGACAATTATCCATAACCCATTGAAAAGCCAAAATCCACCCATCCCACCTCTTGGGAATGTGGGCATTGTGTTCTTAAAATTACATGCTGTCTGGGGGTGAAAGCATCTTTAGGGAATCCTGAAAAGAAAAATTTTGGGTTAATTGTCAATTCATGGGAGAAGTAGCTGTATCATTTGTTGTTCGGTCTCAGGGTGACAAGAAAGTTTAGGGCTTGTCTCAAGTACTGGTTAGAGTAGTCTGTGAGGCTGGATCATCTCAGCTAGCCATCCCGAAATTGTCCTGAGCAGTTTGTAGTCCAAGACTGATCTTTGGATGGTGTTTGTCAGTTTAATGGTGTTATCATGATCCATGTGGAATCATCTTTGTGGGATTGCATCATCTCTTCAAAGATTTCAAAACTCACTGTTAGGCATGGTTTACTGCAGAAAATCTCTTTCTTGAGAAATTTTTTTCTGGATCATTTGTGCTTTTTCTTCAGATGTCTCATTTGTCCAGTGTTCTTCAGATTCCTTAGCCTTCATTCTCCTGAAAGACAAAAACAAAACCCTTCCCCAATCCTAACTTTGGGGAGACTCTTTTTGGCAAGTTATATCTGATCAAGAGAGGTCTCTCTTATTCAAATCTAATCTTTATCAATTTTGATGGTAACCTTAGATTTTCTTCTTCTATGGAAGCAAAAGCAGATGTTCATGATGTTCACAGATGTTAATGAGTGAAATTTGTTTATAATTCTCTTTCTTGTTTTGAGTCTTTGTGTGGTTTGTGTATCAGGGTGATTGTGACATCATAAAATGAATATGGCAATGTTCCTTCTGTTTTTCTTGTGTGGAATAATTTGAGGAGTATTGGTATTAGTTCTTCTTTGAAAAGTCTGGTAGAATTCTACACTAAAACAGTCTGGCCCTGAGCTTTTTTGACTGTGAGAATTTAAAGGACTGTTTCCATTTCCTTAGGAGTTATAGGTTTATTTAAATTGCTTATCTATCTTAATTTAACTATGGTAAGTGATATCTATCAAGAAATTTTTCCATTTCTATTAGATTTTCCAATTTTGTGAAGTACAGCTTTTTGATGCATGACCTAATGATTCTTTGATTTTCCTTCCCAAATTAGCCACATGACTTTTGATTTGCATTTGTCTTATCTACAAGATGTGCTGGGGTATAAGTAGCATGGAAATTATGAAAGTGGTTAACCAATGACTGGTCCAGCTTGAGACCGATGCCAGAGGAGGTAATCCATCTCTGATACTGCCTGAAGGTCCAGGACTCAGAGGCTGGATAGCCCAGAGACTTAGGATAGAATTAAACATGACTGGCAAAAAATTATTTCTAAAGATATTCTGCTATACTCACAGATTGGTGCTTAATCCAACTGTCATCAAAGAGGCTCCATCTAGCAACTGATAGAAACAGATGCAGAGACCCACAGCCAAACATTAGGCAGAGTTTGAAGAATCCTGTTGAGGAAAGGAAGGAAAAATTGCAGGAGCCAGAGGGGTCAAGAACACCACAATAACATTTACAAGGTCAACTTACCTGGGCTCATAGGGGTCCACAGAAATTGAATAGACAACCAGGGAACAAGTATGGGACTAATATAGGTCCTCTACATATATGTTATATAGCTTGGTCTTCTTGTGGGGCTTCTAACAATGGGAGCAGTGGCCGTCTTTAACTCTTTGTGCTGGCTTTTAAGACCCTTATCCTCATACTGATTTGCCTCATCCAGACCTCAACTTGATAAGCCATGTTTGCTTGATATCCATGGAAGGGCTGCCCTCCTCTGAATAGAAATTATAGCTGGAGTTTTCTTTGGACCACCAACCAGCTCCCAAATAAAGACACAGAGATTTATTATTACTTATGCATGCTGAACCTTAGCTTAAGCTTGTCCCACTAGTTGTTTTTAATTTAATTGAATCTAATCTATTTCTATTCATCTTTATTTTGCCTCAGGGCTTTTTACCTTTCTTTCATTCTATGTGTCCTACTTTCCTGATTCCTCAGTGTCTAGCTGACTGGCCTCTAGCATCTCTTTTTCTTTCTTACCCTGCTACTCTAAATTCCTTCTCCTACTTACTCTCCCTGCCCAGAAGTTCCGCCCTATATCCTCCCTTGCTATTGGCCATTCAGCTTTTTATTAGACCATTCAGGTGCCTTAGGCAGGCAAGGTAAAACAGCAACACATCTTTACATAAGTAAACAAATACAACACATCTTTATATAGATAAACAAATGAAACACATATCTGCATATTTAAGCAAATATTTCACAACAGAAATGAAGAGGGGCAGAGGGAAGTTGGGAGAGACTGGGGGGAGCGGAAGGGGGGGAAGCAGCAGTCAAGTTATGAAAGAAAGAAAGAAAGAAAGAAAGAAAGAAAGAAAGAAAGAAAGAAAGAAAGAAAGAAAGAAAGAAA
>CABHPQ010150547.1:19752-30740 GCA_902168405.1 Peromyscus aztecus | reverse complement strand
AAAGAAAGAAAGAAAGAAAGAAAGAAAGAAAGAAAGAAAGAAAGAAAAATACTTCAACAACAAACACACTTAGAAAGAGATCGTAGACACTCCTAGTTACAATAGCACAAAACAAATAAAATATCTTAGAATAACCTAAAAAAGGTGTTATTAAATACTTCATGCTCATGAATATAGCTATCTTAATAAACATGGGAAAGAGTAGATTTCAATCAGATAATATCTGAAGATGGACTTATACATCCTCCCTGTAAAGACAGGAGTGAAAGAAGCCATGTGTTCAGAGTTCCTCCAGTTACTGCCCACTTAAAGGATAAATCTTTGGAGCTGAGGGAGAAGAAACAAAGGTGAATACCATAGCTTTAAGGATAAATAACTATAAATAAATAAAGGGCACATGAAAATGACTAACTATGCATGCCATATGAATCTTAAGCATGGAAGACTATCAAATTACTTACACTCTTTAGACTGTTTCTAATACTGTATCATTAGGAATCTGACATCATAGATTTCTGTTGAAATTACATACTGAAGTTGGATGCAAAGGGTATTTGGGTCATGTTAAGAGCGACAGGGGAGACTTATCTAGTAACTGATTAATTCAAAGTTGATACCTTGGAGTTTTTGTAGCTTTATCTGCTACTGCAGTGATACCTGCTGACAAAGGAAATATCAGTTTTCCTCCAGTGGAGTGTCACTGGGTCTATCAACTACACTCTAGGGTAGGCCCCTTGCCAAGGAGTAACTGGCCAACACAAAATGATCTCAATGATATGTTTGTGCACTTTTAGTTTTGTTTTGCTTTATTTGAGTGTGTGTGTATGTGTATGTGTGTGTGTATGTATGTATGTGTTTATGTGTGTGTATGTATATGTGTGTATGTTTGTTTGTGTATGTGTTTATGTGTATGTGTGTATGTGTGTTTGTTATTGGTCTCTTTTACTTATTGTTTTGTTTTTCATTTTTGTGTTTTTGTGGGGTTTTTGTTTCTTGTTCTATTTTGTTTTTTATTCTTTATTCTTTTTTAAGAGAAAGAGAGAAAGAATATAAAGTTGGGTGGGTAGGGAGGTGATTAGGATCTGGAAAGAGTTGAGAGGGGAGATAATGTGATCAAAATGTACTGTATAAAAATTTTAATTAGAAATGAAATAAATTATTATAATTTTAATTTATAAACATCTTTGCTTTAAAATTTTAAACTATATTGGCTTTAGTGTACACAGTGTCTTCTCTTTCCCCAGATGGGAACAATAATCAGAACGCAATCTTGACAATACATACAATGGAACAGGATGCCAATTACCTCTTATTTTATTATAACAACCTATAGCTTTTAAGAAAAGTAATATCCCACAAGGGATTCTTTATATTTCTGCTTGCCATTAGTAGTTTTAATATCCTATCCAAGAGGAGCTAATATAATAGGCATACTGTTTGGGATTTTTTCAAGGCTTTGTGCAGATTTTTCCTGAACACATTACTGCTTTAAAGAGTGAAATAATTTCCAGAAGAATAAGTTGTTTAACAAGTAATGTTTCATTATTTAAGTGTGTGTGTGTGTGTGTGTGTGTGTGTGTGTGTGTGTGTGTGTGTGTGTGTGTGTTGCTTTTCTCCTTGTTTGTCTACCTTTACCAAACAGTGTTTAACAGAGAAATTTTATGGAATCAGTATGGTTTTTCTGCTATTACTAAGTGTATCAGTCATTAATTTCAAAAGGAAAAATTATCGAAGTTCACTGCAGTTTGTGGACTTGACAGAGAAAACATTTTAAGTTAAAACTTCCCATCATTAAAAAGTTTGTTCAAATTAAGGGACTGGATTTCTCTAAGACAAAATTGGAATGATTGAAGTACATTTTACTTTTCAAAGGAAATGTGTGATTAGTTGAAGAGAAGCCACCATAGCATGGCTAAGTTAATGAGATTTATAATTTGGTGAGCTGGATCTTCTTTATTATGCTTCAACAGAATAAATTCCAGTTCTTTGTCTTAACAGATAGGTGGAAATTAGGGAAGAGGAAAGAATTGGAAAATTTCTGAAAAGGGAAGAGTTTCTTGGGGATCCAGTATGCACTTAGCATAAAAATTGCTCCACTAGACAGTAAATAACTAGTTTGCTAATTTCTGCCTACATTCTGATGACTTTAACTAGTACTTGGCAAGAAGATGTTGTCAAAGCTGCAAATTATTAAAGTCTCATCTCTATTACACCACCACTGCCTGTTTTTAGTCTCTGGACATATTCCTGGTTAATCACGTCATTTGACTAGACAGGGAACATCCAGATTTGAAAAATATAACTCTGAATTCTGTCACAAAGCTTCCTGAGACAATTAGATCACAAAGGGTCTGAACTAGTGGATGGATCAATCCCTTAATAGATTTTTATTATCAGAGGGGATGAAAGGTGGGAAGTAGAGCCTCATTAGAGGAAATAGGTCACTGGAAAGGACTGTGTCTCACCATTTTCTCCACTGCCTGTTACCAATGTGAGCTAGTCAGTTCTACCAAGCCTTTCCCACCATGATGGACTGACACTTTGAAACTGAAGCAAAGCAAGCAGTGCCTCCTCATAAGACATCCTCTAATTTGGCCACAGGAACAAAACTGCAATCAGTCCAAATGCTGATAGCACTCGACACTGAACAAAAAACTTCAAACGATCGGTGGAGTTTTCCCAAGCCTGTGACAGATAATGCTTAATTGTTTCAGGAAAAGACACATTCTAAGTTGATATGTGTAGATCATCCCTTCTGCCAATGATCTGTGTATGCCCAAAATGTCAATTTCGTGTATTCTAGAAATAACAAAGACTTGAGGGGTACATGTATATATCTGAATCTATTTAAGAGGCATGGCATTTTCTTTTAAGCATAAGTAGATCTTACACATGATCTCTTCATGGTTAAAGTGTGAATATTGGCTTCCTGATTTTTTTTGTTTTGTTTTGTTTTTTGTTTTTTGTGTTTTTTGTTTTTCGAGACGGTGTTTCCCCATGTAGCCTTGGTGCCTGTCCTGGATCTCGCTCTGTAGACCAGGCTGGCCTCGAACTCACAGAGATCCACCTGGCTCTGCCTCCCGAGTGCTGGGACCAAAGGCATGTGCCACCACTGCCCGGCTGGCTTCCTGATTATTAAGACTCAGTTTCTAGCCTTGAGAAATAGAAAGAAAAGAAAATTCTTCTCAGAAGACACAGGAACAAACACAACATAGGATTAGGAGAGATGAGACTCAGAAAAATTTAGGAGGATCATAATGAAGCGGCAGTATGGGTAATATTTCAGAAACAAAGTAGAGAAGACATTACATCCAAAGGCAGAAACTCAGTAAGAGGTGGACAGTACAGAATAACAGGAATACTAAGATTTTTCTAGAACAAAGACCTTAGGAAGAGCAAGATAAGAATCAATTTAAATAGAAGAAATCCACAAATAGAAAGAATATCTATAGCCAAACTAATCAAACGCAGCAACATCTTTTTTATTTAGGATACACTTATTTTTTTTACAATTAACATTTTGAAGCACATGATCACTTAGTAGACAACAACACAAACAATATGATGGATCATATATAAAGGATGTCAGTGTCTTCTATTTCTTTTTAGTAGGTAGCCACAGGGAAACAGGGACTTAAAGAGTTTATTTATTGTCATCTGGTCTACTCCAGGACAAGGTGCACCAAATTCCCTGTCAGTGGGCCTTTGGAAATTAAAGCTCATGAACAATCCTTTAGAGCTATTGAAGTGAGCAGGAGAGAACATGTAAATCATTTGGGGGAAAGCATGGCTTATCCTTGAAGTGTATCCTAGGATATCTCTGTGAGCCTTCTATTTTCATATGACCTGTGGTGCTTGTTTGTGCAAACTTGGTTCACTGTCTAGTACCAAAACATCAAAAAAAACTCACAAACTTTTGAATATCATATACATTTACAAAGTAACTTTTCTCTTTTATATTCTTTTCCTCAGCAGTATAGTCATGTGTGTAGGATGATTCCTTGCTATAATCCTAACTCTAAATTTCCCAATATTTCATGTCTTGTGTTCTCCTTGATTTGGGCATCATGATATAAAGAAGAATGTGATGTGTTCTTTAAGGTAAAAGAAACATGAAATTTAGATAAATGAGCACCAAGCCCTACCTTTGCTGCATGCTAATTTTGCTATTTGTAATGTTTCTTATTTATCACCCTAGATCTCTGTACCTGTAGACCTTTTATGAATCTATGAATCCATATGCCTTCATCTAGGGTGTACAATAATACTTGGATGGTTGGAAGACATTTATTTTATCTATGGCAGGTATTATGTGGAACTCTTTCATTTTGTAAGATTATATGTAGTCTCCATAGGCAACTGTTTAGATCCCATTATATAGGTAAGAAACAGGAGGTTTTAAAACATTTAGCAATTGATTCAAATTCAAACATTATTTGCAAGAGGAAGACTAAAAATCACAAATTATGAGTCCAAAGCAAATTGGTAGTCTCCTTGTATTCTGCCTTTTCAAAGTAGGAGGTCCAACAAAGACTGATAGAGTCAGATTTATAAAATTTTAAAAAATTTATAAAAAATTTTTCTAGAGTGAGTTACATGCTGGTGCAAGATGAGAGAAATGGGAATAAACAGGGTCTAACATAGACTCCACAAGGAATAGAATATATATTTTAGAGATACAAAATCCTACCACATACCCAAGGTTTCAGAATCAGGATCTTTCTCACTCAGCCCCTGTAACACTGGAACTTATTGTGTTCCATCATGTCTGAATTAGAAGTGTAATTTCTAAAAATTAAGATCCATTATCTAAGTTAAATGGAGGAAATTGGAAGAGAAATTGAGTTGCTATTAGACTAGTTGTGATATTTTAATTCCTTTATCATATTGGGCTGTATTCATTTTAATCTATTTTATATGAAAATCAATGTTGTTTGGGGTATTGGCAAAGTTGTATGAAGTGTATGCTACCAACTTCCTAATGATAATGCATATAATGATGAGTGCACATGAACGTCTTCAGAGAAGCTGGCTTCCTCAGCAGGACTGACCATCTGGGATTTTTTTTTTTATTTCATTCAGAAGCCAGCAGTAAAATGACATAATGTGTTTTACTTCTGGTTTTAGAAACAAGGTTAGATGAACACTTCTTAGGATACCATATTTCTTGAGGATTTCCTTAGTCTTTTTCTTTCCAAGAAAAACATGACCAAATATAATAACGATAATTGTCCCCGTAGCACTGACTGGCCAGTGATTGACTGCCCTGCAAGGACAGAGTATCAGTTCCCCTCAGTGGTAGGGGAGGGTAGATTTAAACCAAGCAAAAAGAGAAACATCATTCCACCCCTTCATCTGGGGAGTAGAATAAATCACTAGAAGTTGACAGCCATGACCCCTGCTCTGCATTTTCTCCATCTTGCAGTGAAGTCCATTCCTTTCCGTGTTCTCTTAGATCTATACCTAACCTTCCATTAGTGTTATCTTTGTAACTACCAAAGCAATGCGATCTACTTTGATGTTCACTTCTGAACGCAAGCTTATAAGAATGAAAAAGGATCCACTTAGAGCTGCAGAAACTCAATGTGCTATTTTTCCTTAATCTGCCTTAGATTAGACTGAAATCAATACCTAGAAAAGATAAATATGTAGGTATTTGGGAAGGAGGAAGGATTCATATCCTTAATTAAAAATTTGCTTGGAAATGTAAACATCGTATTTTAGTAAAAGTATCTTTACATAAGAGAATGTGCAGAAAAAAACAAGTGTGTAAGCTGAAACTCAAGTAGGTTCAGCCATTGTGTATTTGGTTGCATTGTTGTATGTACATGTGTATGTGTGTGTACAGTGTATGTATGAGTGCATGTTTGTTGTGTGCACATATGTATGCTGGTCTACATTCATTTGAGTCCCAGAGGTCAACATCAGATGGCTTATTGCTGTTTGTTTTATTTTGAGAATTGTCTTCCCAGGAACCCAGAGCTCACTGATTGCTTAGTCAGTTGGTCAGTCTGCTGTAGGGATCCACCTGTCTATCCCTTTATTGTTAGGATTTCAGATGTGTGTGCCCAGGTTTTTAAAAATATTTTAACTTATGCTTGAGACTTTCACACATATATACAGTTTTGATCAAATCCATCCCCACTCCCTTCCCTCAAACTCACACTAGAATAGCTCTATCATTTCTCCCGCTCAACTGTGTGTTCCATTTGCTAAACCTACTGAGTCTATTAACACCGCCAGTATATGCATGGGTATATATAGGACCATCCACTGGGCCTACATCCTAGCTTCCTTCTCAGCACCCATTAGTTACCAACACCTCCTCAGCTGTGGGTGGGGCTTTGGGAGTCCCTCCATTCTTCCTAGAATTTTGGCTGATTGAGTCTTATACAGGTCTTACGCATGCAACCATGGATCACAATGAGTTCATGTGTGCAATGACCTTGCCACTTCTGGAAATCACTGTTCCAAGAAGTCCTCCAAAACCTTTGACTCTTAAAATATTTTATGTGTGTTTGAGTGATCTAAATTTGGGTCTTCATGCTTACACAGCAGGCACTTTACCACGTCAATGTTTCCCCAGACCTTGATTTTTATCTTGTGTTCATTTCCTCATCAGTGAAACAGGAATGAAATCCCTACCAAATATGGAAATCAATGTATAATGCAAGGAAAATGATGAGCACATAATAGGCACTCCTTAACTGGCAGGTTATTATGGTGTGAGAGGTTTGATTGTTATAGAAAAGAAAAATGGCCAACAGGAAGCTTACACTGAGAAATATAAACCATCTACAAGCATTTAATGGTTCAACTTATTTGACCATTTCAATGAAACTTAAATCACTTCATTCAATTATTGATTTTTTAAACAGGCCAATTCTCTAAGCTAAGCAATTAATTAAAAATGTTTAATAGCAATGTGATTAAATTCTCAAATATGCCCAAACTGGCAATATTTTCATTCTAATGATTATCAAATTTCCTTTTAAATTCTGTTCATTCATAATTGCTTTTCTACCAGAAGTCATTCCCATAGTGTGTTAGGATCTTGAATAGGCATATAGAAAATCTATAGAGCAAGTTATTGTTAGATTATAAATGAAATGGACATTTCACCCAAATGTGCTCTCTTTCTGTCTGTCTGTCTGTCTGTCTGTCTGTGGTGTGTGTGTGTGTGTGTGTGTGTGTGTGTGTGTGTGTGTGTGTATGTGTGTGTGTTCTTACTTGGACAGCTATCTGTATGTGTATAATGAATGATTATGTTGGTTTCTGTCATAGCTAAGGTTTAAATTGCTGTTATAATCACCTTGACTAAAAGCAACTTAGGGAAGAAAGAGTTTATTTTATCTCACAGCTTGTAGTTCACCATCCAGGGAAATCGGGGCAGGAATCTGGATGCAGGAGCTGAGGCAGAGGCCATGGAGGAACACTGCTTATTAGGCTGCTTCCCAAGGCTTTTTCAGCCTGCTTTCTTATATACCCCAGGACCACATTTCCAGAGGTGACACTGCCCAGAGTAGACTGAGTCCTCCCATATCAATTACTAATTAAGAAAATGCACAATAGGATTGCCCGCTGGCAATCTCAAGAGGGTATTTTCTCAATTGAAATTCCCCCTTCCTAAATAAATCTAGGCTGTGTCAAGTTGACGTAAAACAAGTCAGTACAATTTCCTATTGCTTTAGTCAGAGATGACCACAAACATCAGAAAAAACTGTTATACTGCAGTTGAGGGAATTCGGTGTCTCAAAGGAGATTCATCGTGCAGAAATCAAGGTGCCTTCCAAGCAAAGCTCCTACAAGGAACTTCACAGGAGCATCTCTCTCCTGCTTTTTCTACCTTTCAGAAGCCAGATCCTGCCTGTGTTACTTTCACATTCAAAGCAGTGCAGAAAATCTCTCTCTCTCTCTCTCTCTCTCTCTCTCTCTCTCTCTCTCTCTCTCTCTCTCTCTCTCTCTTCCTCCCTCCCTCCCTCCCTCTTCTCTTCTCTCCCTTCCTTCATCCCTCCTCTCTTTCTTCCCTCTGTCCCTACTCTGGGACTCTCTTGCATCTCTGTTTCACATCTGAAGTTCTTTGGGATTGCAATTCACCTGTATGGAGAATCCAGGGAAATCTTCCCATTTCAAGATCTTTAGTTCTACAGCATCTGTAAAAATTACTTTGTTTTTGTGTAAGTTAATGTATCATATGTTCTAGGGTCTGAGATATAAGCATCTTTAGGTCAACTCATATTTTGTCCAACTTAGACTGAATCTTCTCTTCTTCCTCTCCTGGGAAACTTCATTTACAGGCTCCCTTCTGGTATCTGGTAAACAAGACTAGTTGGGGAAGACATGATAAAGAGACAAGAGCCAGTCCTCTGCATTGCAATGAAGAGACACACCTTTGTGAATGAATAAAGTTCAGTACAGTTGGAGGCAGGGATGGAATTAGTGGAAGTTACAAGTACACATGCAACAGTATAATGTCTTGGGGGAGGTAAGATAACAGGATGATGAGTTGAAGAGACAGTCTGTCCCCAACCTAGAAGGATGCTACAAGGTAGTTTCTGTGCTACTGTGGCATCCATTGGTGCTCATTTTATTCCTCTGCCCTCCCTCATTGTGGTTAAGAATTGTGATTTATGCAAGTCTGAGTTGGACACTTGCTCTTTCATTTTATTATCTATTTCCTGGTTTTATAATATTCAAATAAGGATAAGAATATAAAATCTCAAATTGACTACATATTTGGCAGGGCAGGAGTACTTTGAATGCTTACAGAGATGGATTTTCTTATTAGCTGAGAGATATGCAAATATTAAAATTATAGAGAAATGTATTTCCGCTAATGGAATGCTAGGTGGTGTCTAATGGTATCATATTCTGCACGCAAATCCAAACTTGGTTATAGGTCATCTATTTAGATTTGCCAGAGTTTAGCTCAGCACTTTCTCCATTTACTTCTAAATCAATTTCCCAAGTACTAAACAGTTGACTTCTTTATAATACATCCAGAATAAAATAGCAAGGCGACTGCTGTATCACTGAAATGGGAGTTGCCTTCTTGATTGTGGTTTCTAAGACTTCCTTGGCCTCACAGACATCCACTGGACCCAACATCACAGTCTTGCCTACTTCTTGCAACAAAATTGAGGACTTTAATACTGATATCAGAGAAACTTCATAGAAAAATAGTTGATATCACTTTTTCCTTCTAAACAGCTTTAGTTGCTTTTGAACCTTAGAGCCTATTTTGAGTCATAATTATAACTGTGTTAGCCATCTGGGAGTCTATTAGATGTTTTATTGTATCTGTGATGTGAATCAGTTCACAACAGAAGGACATTGTATTAGTCAGTGTTCTCTAGAGGAGCAGAAGTGATAGAATGAAGTTTTATGTATTCAAAGGGGATTTATTAGACTGACTTACAGGCTGTGGTTTGGCTAGTCCAATAGTGTCTGTCTCATGGGTGAAAGGCCAAGAATTGGGTAATTATTCAGTCCAAGAGGCTGGATGTCTCAGCTGGTCTTCAGTATATATCAGAATCCCAAAGAAGCAGGCTCTAATACCAGGGAAGGAATGCCTCAGCAACAGAACAGATGAGCATGGTGGGAGATTGAAGGCAAGCAGACAAGAAGCAAAGTGGTCCTTCTGTGTCTTTTTAGTTACGCTGCCCCCAGAAGGAGCAACACAACTCTAATGTGGGTCTTCCTACCTTACATGATCCAGCCAAGAAAAATCCCTCAATATGTGCCCAACTAATTGGGTTTTAGTTGATTCCAGATGTGTTCAGATTGACAATGACTATAAGCCACCAAAGACATCTTTTTGAATTTTCCTTCAAGTGCTAACTGGAGAAGCCAATAGTTGGCTGGTTTCTGGACACGTGTCCTTCCTGACAGATTCCTGAGAATTGTGACTAAGCCAGGGGACTAGACACAGAGGGCACAGCTTTTCCTCCAGCTCTAAAGCTCACCAGCCGTGTGACAAGGAGAAAGCTTTATAAAACTTCTGTATCTCTGTTTACTTACCTGAAAAAAAAAAAGTGTAACAACAGTCCTTCCCTCATAGCCTGATCAAGAGTATTAAATAAAATTGTCTGACTTTACACAGGCCTGCTCTTGTTTATCACTTGTAAACCATTTCCAGTTCTTCTCCCATATTTCAAAGATGCTGGCATTTTGCTGGTTTATCAGTGTTCTGTATTGAAACTGAACACTTGACCCCATTGCTTAGTCTCCATCTCTAGTTTTCTTTCCTCGTGCAAATTTAGTCTAAAATACTTGACCTTGAAATTTTTATGTTCCTCACCTCCAATTCCAGTTTTCTTCCCACTATAAACTTTGTATAAATGGTTTTGAGGTATTTATACATCAGAACATTCGATTGAAATCATTTTATAAACTACCCATTGTAGCCTAAGTTTTCCTGCCTGGCCCACAGTCAGGATAAATCTCTTTCACCTGCCAGTCCCACAGCCGCTCAGACCCAAGCAAGTAAACACAGAGACTTATATTGCTTACAAACTGTATGGCCGTGGCAGGCTTCTTGCTAACTGTTCTTATATCTTAAATTAATCCATTTCTATAAATCTATACCTTGCCACATGGCTCGTGGCTTACCGGCATCTTTACATGCTGCTTGTCCTGGAGGCGGCTGGCAGTCAGTGACTCCCTCCACCTTCCTGTTCTTTTTATTCTCTCTGTTAGTCCCGCCTATACTTCCTGCCTAGCCACAGGCCAATCAGTGTTTTATTAGCAACACATTTGCCATACAGAACATTCCACAGCAACCCATGGTCTTCTAAAGATTTTCATCACTTGAAAAAATATTTAGGGCTGGAGAGATGGCTCAGAGGTTAAGAACACTGGCTGTTCTTCTAGAGGACCTGAGTTCAACTCCCAGCACCCATATGGTGGCTCACAACCATCTGTAATGAGATCTGGCTCCCTCTTCTGGCCTGCAGGGATACATGCAAACAGAACACTGTATACATAAT
>CABHPQ010150547.1:0-19652 GCA_902168405.1 Peromyscus aztecus | reverse complement strand
AGAACAGCAGGTGTTTCAGATGCTGTCCCCAATAACACCCTCCAACATCACATATGTGCTGCCTATAAGCTCCCAACTTACCTTGTATAAGCACACTTCCATTTGGCACTATAAATATTTGTTTTCCTACAAGAAGGTGAGAGATCTGGAGGATAATGAAGACATCCTATGTTCTTTGTACATGTACTAAAGTAAGCCTTATTAATTACATTGTTAACACCATTTATTTTTAATTTACTCTGGAAAAATGAAAGGAGATAATTACGGGCATTCTTTCCTAAATGTCTTTTTTTCCTTTTGCTGATGTTATCTTGTATTTCTGTACAATGATAATGAGCACGTGGAGATCCACAGGTATTATATTGGTAGTGTCTTTCATCAATAGAATGGTCCTCTATCTTACCCAGTATAATTTGTTTCCATGAGGATTTTGCCTGCCAAGAATATATCTTAGAAAGCTTTTCTTTATTCATATTTAATATATTTTGTTCAAAATTTTCTTTCTAAATGGCTTTAGGTTCATTTCTCATTTCTTCTGAGTTTATTCTTAATCTCTGTCCTTCAACATGAAGTTTACTCTGTTACTAATTCAATCAGTAACACAATTGGTCTTATATATATATCTTCATATGGAAGAACCATCTAAGGACCTTTCTTTGTTTTTGACTGGTTGCTGTTGTTACATGGCTAAAATGGATGCTTTTATTCTTTTTCTCATGGTTATCAGTTTAAATTCACACAGACTGTTTGAGTCACACAGTTACTTTTTCATTAGCCAATATCTGATTATGTAGTTCCTCACAATGTTCAGTGTATAAAAGGAATAACTAGGAGTGTCTGAATATTGTTATTTTATGACAGAAACTCTTCATTTGTCAGGATAATTATAGATTTCTGATTGCATCCTAAACTTGAAATGTTCACAAATCTTTACCAACAAATTGGTATGGTATTTGATTTAAGGTAATTTCTGAGTTATGGTAACTATTTCCATTTACATCAAAATTTCATTTTCAACAATATATTTTCTCTACTATATCTTACAATGTGATGTGTGTGGCTTAAAATTTTCTCTGTTCTCTGTGTCTGTCATCTACTTCATGCTGTTGCTAATATGTCGCTCATTTTCAATCTGTGACCTCCCGTATTACCTTAGTATTTCTGGTGTTTTTCTCAAATCTTGAAGCTCTCTTGTGTTTTGATTTCACCTTGATCTTTGCTGAGAATTTGGCTTGCCTGATATCGATTGCATGCAATAATGAGTTTCATTGTGACATTTCAACATATTATAAAGTTTTGCATAGTCTGTGCTTAGTAGACAAAAGGCAGAAAAAGACATGATTCACATAAATTTAAATTATATGTAAATAAGTCAGTTTTAAAGTGTCTAATGTTTGTATTTTTAACCCATAGAATCTATTCTTTTATTATGCAGTCATCCTTTGACTAAGACTTTTTCCAGAGCTACAGTCTGGAAATATGCCTCCCATATTTCAAAAGCAATGAGAAGTATTTGCGTTTAAAAAACATGCTGACAAGAAATCTGGCATAATAAATGAGACAGTGACAAAGCACTTGTCCCTGTGAACCCTGCCACTATGGGCATTTTATGTGCGGACATTTTTATGATCCTGGCAGCATTTTGTAGTAACACACTGACCCTGGATTTATGTATCAGGATGCTGGCCTTTATTTTACATTGCTACTGTATAAAGACATTAAGACTGAATTTACAACATTTAATATTTTAGGATAATTGTTTGATGAGGTATGTCCATCACCTTTTTTGTTTGTTTGTTTTTGGGGTTTTTTTTTTTTGCTAATATGTAACTTGTATAAACTGTTGAAGTCCAAATTGGAAACTTTCAAAATGGGTACTTCACACTAGGATAGTTCATACTAAATGTGCAAATGACCCTTTTGGGATGTTTATTGATGGGAATCGCTGCATATTGCTAAGAACTCTTCCTTTGACAGCGGACTTGTGGAAGCAGGAAAAGGACCCAGGTTGAAATAATCTCATTGACTGTCCCTTGTTATAGTTAGTGTCTGGCCACTGAGATTCATTATTGTCTCAGTTCTGAGAAACACAGAATGGTAAATCCACAATCTTCTTTGAGTGATTGTGCAGAGGTGAATAATTGGACAAGAATTCTCAGAGCAAAAATATCGCACCAGTGTACTTTAAAAACTGCTTTAAACATGAGCTCTCTATAGAAAGGAAAACTGAGAAAAGTATAATGAATTTCTGTGATGTGGGAAAAATTGTCAGTTGATTGATTGAGTTTGTTTCTAAAAGTTGTAGAAGAAAAACATATATGTAACCTCTAGTTACATGATGTTTTCTGAGGTGATAAAATAAGAATGGACATAATAACTTGAGTTTTATGTTTTATAGAATGAATTATATTACAAAAATGATCATGTACATCTTTTTCCTAAGACAAATAGAACACTTAATGAAAGGCATTCTTGTCTTTGGTTTCTGAAACTTGTCTTTATGACAGATTGTATTTTTTAATATTTAATTTTCTTTCAAAGTACTTCTCTGTATGTTATTTCTTTTTATGTGGTTTATTATGTTACATAAAGAATTAATGTTTTAATGAATTGCCTTGGTATAAGCAATAAAAGAAATTGTGTACTTAGAGTGTGGTGGATTCTAAGGATAGTGATGCCATGGGCTCAGGAAACAACAGGGGATCCATCCTCCTTCTGTGGATATAACTTTACTTATCCACACAATGAATACCTGTAGAGGCACATAGACAGAAAACTTCTAATAAAGTCTTTCTGTGATGTTAATACTTATGAGGGTTCCTAATGGTATGTCTAAATATTTGGAATTTTCTCTTCTTCATGGGACACTTTTAGTTTATTCTCCTGTCTTATTCGCAGCAATCATTTTCATTATTTTCTGCTTTTCCATGGGTACTATTTGATAACAAACATATTTATTTCTTCTTTTATTACCTTCTACTTTGAATAATATTCTAAACTCATTTGTGCTGTTCTCTAAGCTCAGTTACACTCATGTGTTTTAGAGCAGGAAATGGTGAGATGTAGTAACTCACCCACACATCTTTTCCCTCACACATCCCTAAGGAAAGAGCTGAAATCAAGGATGAAATACTATGTCATATGTGATCAGCACCATGTTAAGAGGACTAACTAAGGACTAAATAAGCCTGGTGCCTGGCTTAGAGAATAAGGAAAGGAACATTATTTTATTTCCCCATAAAGAAATTGGCAAGTGTTGTTTAAAAGATTTGGAAGCACTGTAGTTTCCTGTTGGTTCATTATGATTTTTTTACTCCATGTCCCTAAGAGAGTATGCAGTTACTTATAAACGAAAAAAAGAAAGGTTGAAGAACCCATCAAAAAATGGAGTGGTTTCTTCCCAGCCCGTAAGGCTATGAGGCAATGCGATCTAAAGCTCTGAACACTCAGACCAGTGATTATTTTAATAATAACATTGAACATTTTCCCAGAAGGTGAAATATGATAAGAACTGAATACTTCCTACATATACAATATCTGTAAATTGTATCAAAAACAAACAGGTTAGGTTAGGTTAGGCTAAGTTTAATCATAAAGGGATGATATTTGTAACTAGTATGCAAAATCATACTTGCATTACAAAAAATGTTTAGTGAGTCGTATTCCATAAAAATCTATATGGTTCTTATTCACAATGAAGTGAGACCAGTTCAATTGACCATAACAGAACATTTCTGTGAAGATGGATTATACACATGGAAAAATTAGGATATCTATTCTTTAGCATGTGAAAGACTTATGGTGATTGTGGCAATCTTTTTATCAGAAATATCGTAGTTTTATACAATATAAGAATTTGGATTGCAGTTGAATTTGAAGATAGCTGATCTTTGTGAATGTATCAGTGTGGTAGAGTCAATCACAGTGCTTATAGAACCCAACTTCTTGATATTCTAGAGTTTGTATTTTAAAAACACGTTAAATAAAATACTTTCATTAAAATCTACAAAATATATACTTGGACAAGTCACAGATACCTAGACAGGGGGTTAAGATGCAAGTTGTTGTAATTATTGTTGAGCCACAGAAGTTGTGTTTATCAACCATTGTGTACCTAAGTGAAGCACACAGTAAGGTGTTTTAATATGGAGGCTAAGGGTTGAGGAGAAAGAGGGAAAGAAGGAAGTGGCTTGACATATTATTGCTTGTAGTGTTTAAGGCCTTGGTCCAGTGTAGTTATATTAAACCATCTACACAATAAACTACACCAGAAGCTACAAGTCCTTAGAGTGATAAATATGGGGTGCATGCTTAAGGGGTGAATACACACTTACACATTCACACATACACACACACACACACACACACACACACACACACACACTCATCTTAGAGTGAATAGTGAACCATCTATCAAAGTGGTAGCATAAAGGCACTAGATTAAATAAGAAAACCTAGCTTTGAGACCAGTTGTGACACACGTGTGCTATCTACCAGTGGACAGTCACATAACCACAGGAGTCCTCATGCTCCTTTCACTGAAAGTTAATACTGAGGCATATGTTCTCTTATGTCTAAGTATGTGTTCAGACTGGCTTAGAGTTGCTAAGATCCTTCTGCTTCTAGTTACCATCATTCTGTAAACTTGCAATCAGTCTATTGCTCTGCTGAACTCTTCTGTGCCTGGTAGATGGTTTAGTAGGAAAAATACCCAACTCTGACATGGTGACAGACAGAGTTGTTTCTAATGATGCTGTTGCTCTTTCTTATGTAGCATCTGCCTTGCAAATAAAAGGAAAGGATCTACAGTCTGTAATCTTCAGTTTTAGCTACATGTGCCTCCTTCTTCGTTGAGGCATAGGAAAAAATGCAAAGAACAATGTTTTACTTGCTCAATATTCATTCCAGCTATACTAAAACTTGCCCCTCAGGAATTGTGTGATGCTGAGGAGCTTTTGTGGTGCTGTTGTTTTAACTACTATGTACTTCTTTTTTGCCCATGTAAACCTTAGGAAATAGCATCTACCAACAAGGTTGTTAGAGAAGACAATGGGATGTTTATGCAATATTTAGCATAAATGCAGCATATAGTGCTTGAAGAATGTTAATTATTTAGATTATGTCTCTATTAATAAATCATCATTTCTCATGATACTAGCTGCAGAAGGGAGGGGTGAGCAATAACGTTTCTATAAGTATATCCTTCTGTATGGGCAGTTTCTAGCTTTGCCCAGAAGCTTGGAGAAAAGAAATTGACAGAGAAGCCTTGAAAGTGTTTTAGTACTTTACAGTCTGGGTTAGGAGACCAAGTATATTAGAATCCCTCGCTGGCCACAACTTGATGCTGTTTTCTTCTCAAGTTGACACCTATCTGAAAATCCTTTACTTGTTTTCAGTGACCTCCAACCTTACAAAGTCAGGAGAAGTCAGTACTGCTGGGAGTGAGGGCGGCAAGGGCGAGTCCGAACTCCTCGAGGCACTCTCCCTGAAGGAGCGGATGGCAAGATACCAGGCAGCTGTTTCCAGGGGCGACGCCCGCAGCTTCTCGGCTAATGTAAGCAACTCTGCAGAACTTTGCATGAGGTGATATGCATGCTGTCTGTACCTACTTCTTCCTTACTTTTGAAAAACAAGAATAGTACTAGGCATTAGGTTATTTCTTACAGAAGAGCAGAAGAATTTTTTTAAAAAAGTAAATAAATAAAAACGTGAATTTAATTCAGACCTTCTGACTTGAAGCACGGATGTGCTGTTTGATGGTTGAATGAACCTGAACTATTCTCTTGACCCCACCCTGAGCTTCAGTTTCCTGCACTGAGGATTGGGAATAATCATCTACCACATAGGGTCTTGGGGAAGAACCAAGGAGGTAATTTATGTGGAAGCCAGGAGGCACTGCATAAATGTGTTATTATTGTCATCATTACCACTTAACCTATAGCTATTCTCCTCAGGAAGGTTGAGAATTAATTTCAAATTTTAATAATGTGGGCTTATGTGTGCCCTCCTTCGCCTTGTGTATCATTCATTTAAATTCTCTAGCAGTGTAATTCTTTTGCTTTTCTCTGTATGCACTAACTCCATTAGGAGAGGCTTAATCAACATAGAAATGAGAGAGATTATCAATGCAGGCACTTTACTAAACCAATTATGATTATGGGAAACTCTGAGATTCAGAAAGACCACCAATTTTAGAGCCAACCCATAATAAAGTGATGTTCAAAAGAATTTGTTGGATTCTGTATTTTGTGCCCTTCAGCTTAATGAAATATGAGAACATTCTTTTATAATTATAATCCCCAAATTAGCCATGAAGTGTGTGTGAGAGAGAGAGAGACTGTGAGTGAGACAGAAAGAGAGAGAGGTTCCCAAAGGTAGTATTTAAAAATAGCTACTCAACATTTACAAATTATTTAGAGACAAGGCTGACTGTGCCAAACTCATTAACAGCCCCGCAATTGCAGATGACATTTAAGTTTCTACATAGTCATTAAAATACATTTTAGATACTGCATAGATTTGGAATGGGTGTAGAGAAGTGACATGAGTAACTAGACCACTTCCAAAATAAACAGTATCAGCTCAACATGGCTTTCTGCTAGTCTTCATAGTGAGCACCCCCCTGCTGGAGCATTTAAGAATGTCATGCCACAGTAGTTCTAAATTACTAGGGGAACAGTCAACATCAAAATGTATAGAATCCTAGAAAAAGAAATTCTATCCATGGATAGCTGCAATACATATCTTACTGAGATTCCCTTTAAAACTCCACTTAAACCTCCTTCCACAAGTCATTCTGTATTGACTCTAAGGCTGCTGTCCTTCTGCTAACAATAAGAATAAATTCATTTAATCTATAAAAAAAAGAAATTCTAAGCTATCTGATAGTGTCTAAGATGAGAAAATGCCTCATTAAATACTTGCTATTTAGTAAACAATGGTTTTACTTAGAAAGACTTAGATCTTTTCCAATAATTGGATAATATGTCATAAAACAGATTAGTATCATGGTATGATTTATAAATCTAAGGTGCTAAAAAAGCAAATGCTAAAAATGGGCACAAAGCCGATGATTTGCAATACAAAAGAATTCTAATGATTGAAAGTAGTCCTATAAAAGATGTTAACTCTGTTTAGTCACTGAATGATATTTCTCTAGCCTTAACATTTCATGATTTATTGACCTCTGCTACATTTATTTTATTCTCCTCCCCATTATCTTGCTGTTAGGAATACCAGCATCACTGTAGTGTACTCATACTTGGTGCTGTGTTTATTACTGCTCATTGTGGTGGGTTTTCACCACAATGTTTGTTTGTTTGTATGTTCAAATTGGCAAAATACGAAATGTTATAAAGAAAAATAATCCCTTGACCTTAAGAAACAACAAGAAAAATTCTTTTTGTAATGGAAAACTAACTCTTTCTTCTTGAAAAACATTTCCATCAAGGATTTAGTGAAAGGAGGTGTATTTCAGCCATTTTTGATTTTTGTTACTGTTTTCAAACAATGTGCTTGAACCAGAATCACTTCTTATGGTTCATACACCCAATGCTTTTATCATAGTGATCAGAAATGAGGTGGAACTGCCCAGCCCAGCTTGCAAGATGTAAGTCAGATCTCACTGTACACTGTAAGGAGTTCTTCCCCAATGCATGGGTTGTGAAGAATGAGCTGCTCTTGGGTCTGATTAACTGTCCATGGACTATGCTGTATTGTTTATGGAGGCTATTGAATGCTTAACTAATGGACACAGATAAATTAAAAGATTCTGTTCAATAAATAACAGAAACTGAGGCAAAACTTTTCTACAAAAAGGAATATAATAATTGTTCTCATTTCTGCCCATGTTACAGACCAAAAATTTAGTGAAAACTACTTAGAAAGGATTGGACAATTACTAAGTTAAATTCCTAGATCCATATGCCAATGTTCTTTTAACTATAATTAATGTTCCATTTTCATACAAGAGAGTGTTTTGACCCTCAAACTTCAAAGTGTCTCAAATATTATAATGGAGAAAATATTGCAATGAAGAAGAACATTTATAAGCACACACAAAAAATCCAATAGATAGAGAAAAACAAAGTAAAATGAAGTCTTGTTTGTCATTGGCATCAAATGCTTCAGCACTTAGCCCAATGAAGCTACTTGTGACTGACTCTCTACACAGCTGATACAAACATTGCAAGTGGAAAATCTAGAAGTCACAGATTCAACCCAAACCGAGTCCAATATGCTTGAACAGCTAACAGTGATCCACAATTTCCTGTTGTGTTCACTGCCAGCTGGCAATGGCAGCTCAGGATTCACATCGTGCCCATGTAACAGCAGCAGTCTGCAGACGGCCCAAGAAGAGAGAATGAAGTAATGTGAACTGAGCAACAAATTACATGCCAGATTCTACAGGGTAGCTTCATTCTCTTTATCTTTTTTTAGCACACACCATAAATTTGTAAAAAGACATATTTCCCTGTCCAGTTCATAAAATAGAAGCTTCAGGAACTTTAGGTCAGGTTTTTATCAGAACTAAGATTGAAAAATCACTATTTGTCCAACTTCTCAAATTATGCAATGTAACTGAAGTTTTCTCTGGTCCTTCCCAGACCCACAGACCCCACAGCTGCTTATAAAATAATCACTCAGAAGCTTATATTAATTACAACTGCTTGGCCATTTGCTCAGGCCTACCACTGACTAGCTCTTACATTTAAACTCAACCCATTTCTGTTAATCTATATGTTGCCATGTGTTCCATGGCTTTACCTGTGTGCCATTACATGTTGCTCCCTGGACAGTGAGCTGGCATCTCCTGCCTCAGCCTTCCAGCCTTCCCACAATTCTCCTTATTTGCTTATCCTTCCTATACTTCCTGCCTGGCTACTGACCAATTAGCATTTTATTTATCAACCAATCAGAGCAACACATTCACAGCATACAGAGCTATATCCACAGCACTGCTGTTTCTTTTTAGTCCTAGGAACTCAAAACCATTCTTGGTCATTGATTAGGACTTCCATCTTAAATTGGTGACTGGTAATAAATTTGCCTAGGTTTAAGTGTTGAGCATTTAAATTAACTCATTATTATTGACATATCCATTAGATTCCACTAGATCTTATTTCCAAACCCAAACCTCAGGTATGAGGTCATTAAAAGTAATACACATTAGCTGGAGCATTCAGAGCATGGTACTAAACAAAGCGAGACTACTGGAGTGATCCTGTAAGCAGGTGTCACTCTAGATATGACTACAAACTGCAATCCTGCCATCTCACTTGGGTAGCCTTTCCTCTACAAGACTAGTCCAAGGCAATCTTAGCACCATTATTATCCTCCTTTGGGGATATGTATCTGACCCAATTTGGCCAACAGCTATGGTGTGTCATAGTGTCACCAACCATAGCATGGATACTAATGTTCACAAGGTTATGAAAAATCAGCAGCTCTATGCACTTGAGTATGTGTAATGTGTCTGCTCCCAGAGTAGATGTCAAAGGAAAGGGATGGCTATAGCTGTATTTTTATCCACATGGTAGGTAAGAGGCAATTGGTACAGGCAAGCTAAGAACTGATACTTCTTTGAAGAGTATCCAATTTTTGACATTATTACTGAGGCTTAAGAAATTAATTTGTATATGATTTTGCATTGCTTATAGTTTTTTAAATAGTAAGGTTCTTGACAATAATTACTTAATTCCTAAAATCTAAAACTTATATTTCACTTGCAATATTATCTATTCAAGGAGGCCACTTATTCAAAATATTGGTAAATGGGGTTAGAAGAAATATTGTAGCCTTAATTCACATTTCTGTTTCTTTACTCTCTTTCATTTCAAAGTGGATCTCCAACTTTCTCATGACCTTCACATATATCAAATGTCTGTAATTAATTAGGAATTACATTTAAGATTTTTAATAATTGGAGAATATATATGGAATATATAAGACCTATACAACCATTTATCTTACCATTGAGCAATTCTGAAATGATTGAGAAAGCATGAAGCCAGAGAAAAGTTGTTATGGTAATACAAACACTCCAGTGTTTGACAGGAATTCAAATAACTCTGCATGAGTTCAGACTCCAGCACTCCCGTATCAGGTCCTGACATGGATGTACTTCTCACAGCCTTTCAAGAAGACCCATATTTTGGGTAAAGATTCCAGGACCCTGGGTATCCAGAGTGAGTAGGATATGAGCCTATCTGTCAGGACTCCTGTGACTCCTGTGACTTATATGGCCCTGGGCTCCCAGGGCTATTTATGTCATCCCTGGACCAGACATCAGAAGTCCTGCTGTAGCTTGAAATGTGACTGAATCTCCACCCACTCACATGTAGGACTAGAAGCTTCTCAGGCAAAGGGCTGACATGGGGTCGGGTTGCTTGTCACTTGGCATCCCATCCTGGCTTGAGTGTCTGCTTGGCTATGGAAGTTGTTGAATCATCAAAACGAAAGCCCTAGGCTCTTTTGCACTTCCTTGTGAGTCCTATAATCTGACAGGACTCCTTGGTACCCAGCAAGTTGTTTCCCAAGCTATGTACAGAGATCAGTTTTCTCATCTAAAAATATGCCCTTCTAGTCAAACCTCCTATTCATGCCACTTGGTTCTGACATGCCAGTGCTCAAAGCCAAATTGAGATGTGCCAGTTCTAGTGAAGAGTAGCTGTTTCCCTGTCTATTCACTGAGGCTATGATTGAGACAGACAGCTGTGATTTGGATTTAATACCTTCACTTAATGTCCTACATTTAAGGACATAAGCTGTTTCACAACTCTAAATCTCAGGTTCTTTAGATTAAAATGTAGATAATTGATGTCCATAGCTCACAGGATACCTAGAGCCAACTGATGAAAATATAATGTGTGTAAAACTCACCAAACACTGTACTTCCAGAAGCTGCTGGTTTTACTGACAGTTTTAAGTCATTTTGCATAAGGCACTTTATTTTGTTCATTCAAAATAATTGAAATAAAACTTGATGTTACTAAAAAAGATTTGAATTATTATTCTTGATAATGTGTCTGATGCCTGTACAGATGTTTGAGATTTGAATGACAGCTTTACTTTGATTTGTAATTCATTTCATTATTCTCATACCCACAAGTCATCTAGTATATTATTACAGGAACATAGTATTCAATCTAATATAGACATCATGATTTGTATATGAAACAGAGTAGTAATACTCAGTGTTTTGAAGATGCATTTTATAAAAACTCTGGTAAATGGCAAAACAACTGGACAGTTTAGTTTCAGTGGAAGGCTACCACAATCATTTTATTTATTTATTTATTTATCATATTTTTATGTTACTATCTCCTTTTGTGTTCCATCCACCAATAATTGTCAATTATAATGCAAAAATAGCCTGAGCATACTGACTATTTAGATGAAACATTGAATTGTCCTCTTAAACCACCATAGGTCATGGAAGAATCTGAAGTGTGCACAGTGCCTGGTGGTTTAGCCAAGATGAAGAAACAATTTGAAAAGGATGAAATGACTTCAACCTGTAATGGTTTTTCTGAGTATCAATACCAACACCAGAGCAGATCTGAACAGGTAACACCACTGTGGGTGATGGGTAACTCATTTAGAGATGAATTTGCTCTCACCAATGTAGAAACACTCCTTCTCTGGTGGTAGAGTTATTTTCATTGCCCATTTAAAAAATTGTCATTTAGACAAAATTTTTTAGACAAAAATCATTAAAGCATATTGGTGTGTTGATTTATTCAGTTGAAAAAATTTGCCATGTGAGCCCTGTTGGAATGGTCTCCTTCAGTGTCTTATGTTTCAGACATAAATGAAAGTTAAATCGTATAACTTAGTCAACAAGTAAATAGACATGCTGAGAGCAATGTTTGCATTGAGCTTCTGCTTCTAGGTTGTGATTCATGATAAACTATCTGTTGGTTATTTGCATAGTTGAGATATGAAGCATTATTCAGCATTTATTGTGGGGAGTCTTATTTTGTTTTCTTTAAAATCATCAAACATCAAAGAGTAGGACCCAGATGTTACATAAAACCACATAATATGACTTCTGGCATATAAACTTTTCCTATTTCGCTATTTCAGTAACATATATCATCAAATATTTTCATGAGATATAATGGTTTTTAAATGTGAAAACCCATCAGACAGAGTTCGGCACTCAGAAAATTCACAACTTCAGTGGAAACAGCTGTACTTTGAGCCTGTGTTTTCCAAAAGAAAGGAATAAACTAGGATATGAAATTTTGCAATAGAAAACAAAGTGGATGTGCCTTATTTAAAAAATACAGAAAAAATGCAGAGCGAAATAAATTTTATAAATATGAAACAGTCAGATGCTATGTGTGGCAAGTAAGTAAATAGTTAAGGAATCGAGAGCAATGATTAAAAGTCTAATACCTGAACAATAGTTATCTTGTTTTAGCTTTGTCTAGAGGGTGGAAAGGTGTAATATAATTAGCAAAATATACTTACTGCAGTAGTTCTAATGATGCCTAAGCACGTATAATGTGAGCAAGAAAGTAAGACATGGTATACCTGTGATCTCACATATAATTGTTGGGACATAGGAAATGAAGTAAGTCAAGTATAGATGGGGTGTTTAACTTAAATTTGTCAAAAATATAAAATATAAGTATGTTAATAACTTAAGTAACCAATTCTTCACAGAAGTAAGTATATCTTTGTAGATACATTGTTATTAGGAAAACTGTGCTATAAACTTCAGACCACAAGTTTTGGGATTTGCAAATCAGAGTTCAGTTCAATCTCTGATACTCGAAGGTTGAATGGCCTAGGCCTTGGGCATACACATTTTTGCAGTTGCATAAAGCCTTCCCGCCTTGCTTCAAAGGACCTGTGCTTAGTTTAACACTGTACTCTCCATTCTGAAATTTGCGATAGCTTTCAAGCAGTTGACTCCATGTTTTCATTTCATCTGATTATAAATATGATCTTCGGTATCTACGTTATCGTGAAGTTGTTCACAAATGAGGAGTTGGTTTAGGCTCCTTTGGTGTATAAGAGCTGACTTGTACAATTCTCTATCATTAAATTTGGGAGAAAGTTTGCAAAAGAGATGGTATATTAGTAGCTGGAAGGTTGGCAAAGCATGGTGTCTTTGCAGTAGTCAGGGGCACAGACATTAGAGTAAGAGCAGGGCTCAAGTGTCTACTCCCTTAGTGATCTGTGTGACACTTAACAAGGTCCTTAACTTCTCTGTGCCTTGAAATTATAATGGAATCTAGCTTCTGGGTTTATTTAAAAAATAAGTTGATTTCATAAGGATTAAAACAATGCCTAGGGCTTGAAGTGAGGTAGCTCGGTGATGAAGAGTATACACTGCTCTTACATTCACATCATGACTCACAGTCACCTACTTTCCAGCTCCTAGGGATCCATCACCCTCTTTTGGCTTCCACAGACACTGTTCGAACAAGTGAACAAACTTACATACACACCACACACAGAGAGAATTAAAATTAAAAGGAAAAATTAGAAGATAAGCCAATGCCTATACCATCATATGAACTAAATAACAGTTTGTTTGTTTGAAGTACTACTTTAATTATGTTTCTTCTTATCATTTGGTCTTAGTTCACTTATTATCACTCAGATTGACTGACAATCTTTTTCCTAGGGTTCAGACACACACACACACACACACACACACACACACACACACACACACACACATATATCATGCATACATTCACAGAGAGAGAGAGACAGAGACAGAGAGAGACAGAGAGAGAATAAACAAACAGACAGACAAACAAACAAACAAAAAAATAACTAAATAAATATCAGCCTTCAGCACCCTGAAAAATTTGCTGTGGCCAAAGTCTACTGACTGGATTAAGTACCTGCACCTGATTTACCTACATAGAAGTTCTCAGCATATGTTTGTCAATGAAGATTACAACCTGTGGAAACCAAGATAAAGGAAACACAGGACCACTCTGTGCTTCTTGTGAGTTACTATTGGATACAGACATGCTTTGTGACCGTGGGACACCGAAGTACATGAAAGCAACAAAAACAACATGCTGAATAAATATTCAGATCGAGAACTGTAGTGGCCTGTCTAAGCTTCAGTTTCATTATCTATATTTCGATAGAGTAATGATATCTGACAATTACCTGAGGATAAATAAATCTAAGCTACTACAATGCACTTTATAATATAAAGCAATCACAGGCAAAATTAAACTAGTAAGCAGAGGCATTTATCAAATGCCTCTTGCACATAGAATCCTGTGAGAAAATGAAATAAACCACCTCTACATTTTAAAAAAAGGCTTTAATTTGAATCTTGATTAGAAATCTGAGATAAATGTCAAATTTGATTCTAAAGGGGGAAGAGACAACTGTCTTAGATATCCACTTAGACTTTTTAAACAATCCAAATGCATCCTAAAAATGTGTACTTTTATCAAGAGGGATGAAGGACAACATGCATGCCAATAGATGGGTAGTTAATTCTGTTCTTACATAAGATATTGTCAGCTCAGATGACATTTGCAACCCTTTGGCTTATTAAAAGTACTTGAGATCTAATCTTCCTGCTCAGTCCTTCTTTGGCCAAGTATATTTAATTTGATGACATGCAGTAACTAATATTAATTTGGAAACCAGTTTAATTAAGGTGAAAAGAAAGAACATTTGTGTTGGATTTCTGACAATATTTAATGTCACTGTTAGTAATGTTTTCATTAGTTGTAATAATTAAGTCTAATCTGCCCCTTTCCTTTCTAATGTATTGAAGTCAGAGTTTTCAAGGTAATGGCTATTTGGTAACAGTTTGTCTTAGAGACCAGCAATTGGAGTAAACAGGGCTTGAAAACAGAACTATCTGTGAAATTTAATTCCCTTATACTTGCTTAATACCTGCAGGAAAGAAAACGCTTATTTTTCCTGTGACAAAACACCAAACAGAAAGATCCTAAGGACAGTGGTGCTCGTTTTGCCTCAAAGTTTCAGGGGATTTAGTCTCTTCAGGTGGAGAAGGCAAGTGGAGTGGCCTGGTCTGTGCCAGCAGATTGCTGCTCCTAACATTGTGGGAGATCAGGAAGCAGACCGTTCAGAACTGGAACCAGAATCTTAACACGAGCAATAAGCTGCCCTCTGCCCCCATCAGCAGCCTTCGTCTGTCAGCTAGGCAACACACCAAAGAGTCCGTACTCTCCCAAAACAGCACCACCTGCGAGGAATGAAGTGTCCAAACCCGTGAGTCTCTGCGTTACACTCAACCAAAAGAGGGGAACCAAGACTTAGGAACACCCATTGATGCCAGAGTTGTTAAACAAGAGGATGTCTCATCTCATATATGGGGCTAGTCATGCTATATGGTTCTGTTTAACAGTAGCATCACTGATGCCCAGTGAAGTAGCCACAGGAAAATCATTAAAGAAAAGAGCCAACCTCAGTTACTGGGAGAAGAGGGATTAGTGGTGGGACAAACACAGATCTTCAGAAGAACAGAGTTGGGGCTGGATGGTAGAGCATGCCTATAATCCCAGCACTCAGGAAATTGGAACAGAAAGATCACAAGTTTGAGGCCAGCCTAGTCTACTAGCCTGGGCTGCATTGGGAGATGGTTACTTTAATATATATGTGTGTGTGTGTGTGTGTGTGTGTGTGTGTGTGTGTGTGTGTGTGTGTGTAAACTTTGTAGGGAATCTTGATTGGGTTGCCCCACTGATTAGTACTAGTATTTAACAGCATTCATGTAGATGTTGCCTTTCAAAAAACCATTTTTGCTTCTAGCAGGCATGATTAGCATCTATCTCTCTCTGGGGATATTGAGCCACTCAGACTACCTCCTGTTTATTATTTATTTCAGATTTATCCTATCAACCTTTAAAATTGTTTTTCATTTTAGGAGTGAGTGTTCAGCATTCTATACTAGAAAATCTAGTGGATCCTTCACGCTAAAAGGCAAATATCACTTAAAGGAACACTTTTTAAATTTTAATTGTTATGCTTTAGATTTATTTTATTTGTATCAGTTTTTTGTCTGCATGTATGTATATGTACTTCTTGTGTGCCTAGTGCCTACAGAGCTCAAAAAAGGGTCTCGGATCACCTGTAACTGGAGTTACAGATGGTTGTGACTGCTATGTGGGTCCTGGAAACTGTTCAGGCCCTCCTTAGAAGCTGCCAGTGCTCTTAACTGCTGAGCCATCTCTCCAGTCCAAAAGGACATTTTTTTTATTATTACTATTCATTCACTACAACAGCCTCTGGGAGGAACATCTTACAAATTCAGTTCTCTTAACCTCAAATGAGTACCTCAAAATACAGTGTGGAGCAGCTGCTGGAATGAACTTGTAATGGGAAAGAAACTCCCATCCCCACCCCCCCAACCCCCCACCTCCACCCCCCTGTTCCTGCCTGTGTGCCACTCTACAGCTTCTGTCTGGTGTTCTTAGGGTTTTCATCCTCTTGTTCTATTTTTCCTCATTTGGAAGATTCATTCACATATCATTTATGTGCCGTAACATCTACCCACTCTACGGGTACAGCTCAGTGACCGCTTCATACACTTGTGGAGTTATTTAATGTTACTGCAGCCTACTTCTAAAATGTGTTTGGCCCTCCAGAAGAACTCGCAGATCCCAAAGCCATGGTCGGCCACACTGTCCCTCCCCTCAAGCTCAGCATTTGCCTTTCATCTTTTTAGGTGAACTGTCTCTTCATTCTCTTTCCTTCATCTTTGTGCACCACTGAGGAGGTCTCTAATTGTTGAGTCCCAGAAGCTTCTGCCTTTTGGGAGTTGCTTGGTTTCTTTCTGTTTCTTAATTCATCCTGTGGCCTCAATGAAAAGGAATAGGCGGGGATACACACATTTTGGAAATGCTCCTTGCAGTGGAGCACCCAGGAAAGGATTTTTCTATGGAACTGCTGCCCTGAACCTCAGCAAGAGTTGAAAGCATCTCTGTCCCCCCCCTTACTGCCCTCTGCAATGTGCTGGGTGATGGCATGTACTTTCCACATACATCTGCTGTTGCAAAAATGCAAATGTAAACATTCATACTCTGAAAGACTGCATGGCTTTGGAAGGATCCCTGGGCAATTTTAGGTCCACAGAAAACATTTATGACAGCTTGTGACAGATGAGATCTGACATCTGAATGTTTTCAATTCTATAAAGGTGACCTGCAATCATTTTCAAGCAAACTGAATATATTTTTATCAGTGGGATGTGCACAATGCAGTTACTCATACTTTAAAACTGCCTGTAATTTATGCCACATATATCATTTTTCAAGGTCATGCATTGATACTACCAGCTCTGCCCTGGCCCAGATCACCATCTAAACAAAAGGTTATGGCCAGGAGTGTCATGTAGTGTATTTTAATTATATGCACTATTTTAAACAACTGTTATAACTGAAAACAATAGCCCTCAAAATAAAGCAGTCTGCAGTAACTCTTAGGTCTCTGGCTCCTGAGGCAGACAACTTGGATTATAATCCCTGAGTTAGCCACCTATCCTAATACCACAAACAGGTTCATTTATAATGATCTGAAAAGTAGAAGCTCACATTTCTGGGGGCTGGTATCTAACATCAAGGTTGTGAAACCCAGTAAGGGTTTTCTTACTGCATCTTAACAGGCAAACAGTAAGAGGAGGGGAGAGAGGTATAGATACAGAAAGGAAAAGGATGGGGAGGTGGTGCAGGGAGACCCAGATTAACTGAGCAGTTAATGCATACTAGGCATTTTACCGAGGATAATCATTCTTTACTTAGAATATGATTTTTAAATCTTTATGCATGTGTAAGGACATGAAAAAGTTTCCTTTACAACTTAACATTCTTGTCAGTTCTTTGCTTAGCTCTAGGTAACAACAGTTTCTTAGGAGCCTCAGAAATAATTAGAAATTAGCTTAAAATGAGCATACCTGTATGTGCTTTGGGCATATGTTGTTCTGGAATCGTCAGAAACACTGCTGAGTGCACATTCTGAAAATCAGAATAGTAAGCAAGTCTTCCTCTGAGGAAAAGTGCTTAGCCTCATCTAAGAAATGAAAAGATGATGTGTCAAACCTCTCAGAACACAGAGGAGAGGAGAAAGAATAAAGCCCCTTTTGTGCAGGCATTGCATGTCTCCGGGATGTCTCTGGGAATGGAGTTTGGTTTTTAAGTGGAAGCAATTGAATAGGCTGGCATTGGCTTTTGGAGACCACTTTGTTCATGGTATTGTGGCAAAGTGTATGAGAGAAAGAAGATTTAGTTAGTGTATGAATCCAACCAGGCAGAAAAGGGAAAGCCAATACTACTTGAAGAAACGAAGAAAGGAGGATGGAGAGAAGGTGTTGGTTTGCCATTTCTAATGCTGAAACTCCTACAGGGCGTGTTACGACTTCTCAGCACATTTCACTTGTTGGGTGGAAGGGAAAGAAAGTAATCTGTAACTGGAAGAAAAGTAACCCGTGACATACTATGGTTTGCACAGCTGGAACAACCAACGGAGATATTACCACAATAAATGGGGTTCATATACCTTTACCTGTAACAGGCTTGCTTGGTTAAAAATGAAAACTAATGATAAATTGTCCTCTGTTTTGCCCCCACAAATCTAGCCATTTAACCTGTTAATTCACTACGGCTCTTCCTCAATGTCTCTGGCTGAAGTGATAAAAGATTAACTTAGTGCTGACTCAGAATCAGAAGACCAAGCAATTGTAAATGGTGCTCTGTGGCCTCGTCAGTTCACATCTGTAATACTCATATGGCCCGATCTGCAGGAGTTGCTCTATGCAGATTTCAGTTGGCTGACTGATTATTATGTGAACATCCCAGTTGCTGACTATACCTTAGCCAACCACTGTTGATCTTCACAGTTCTTCACGCTTCCCTTCAGTTTAGAAGAAAGTAAAAGTGCCAACTTCAATCCCATCTTGGGTTGATAGGTACATGTTTTATGGTTGATTGTTTTTTCTCTACTCTTGCACTAAGAACATTTTACCAGGCTCATGAGTGTCTATATCCATGGTTCTCTTGCTGTACCACATTGCAACTGGTTGTCACCAGTCACCAGTCTCTCTGCTCTTTTCCTGCTTCTTGTATCTCTATAGGGCATAATAGGACCCAGCACTATTTTTAATAGAAATTGAAACCCACAAAGTTATATTCTAAGAAAAACTCCTTTGTTCAATTTGTAAAGTATATTTAGTGAATTTTGTACTTCCTATACCAACTATGTGGAGAAAATCACTAATCAAACTGCAATAGAACTTGTATGTCTCAAGATGGAAATACAGAAGACTCAGGACAGAGTCACCTTTTCTATGACCTTCTACAAACCACTAGTTTTGTTTGGCCTTGCCTGTCTTGGGGCATGCTTGAGAATGACCTGCCCCACTACTTCTTGGATTGAGTCCCAGATGCAGTAGTTTCTAGGAGACTGCTGTCTGGGGTTTCTGTAATCCTCTAAGCCTGAAGCAAGCTAGCTGTCTAGCCATTCAGACTTCCTGAAAAAGCGCTTTCTAGTCCTACACCTAAACCCACTATATAAGAAATTAGAATCAAGGTATTTTCCCTATTGGTCGGGGTCTGAGAGTCTCAGCAGAGATTTTGGCACCAAAGCCCATTTCTACTTGGACCTAGAATTCCCTGGACACTCTGGGCTGGTTCTGATTT
>CABHPQ010150546.1:0-15238 GCA_902168405.1 Peromyscus aztecus | reverse complement strand
CACACACACACACACACACACACACACACACACACACACACACACACACCATTTTATCAGCCTAGTATTACTGTTATACAAATACCTTGCAACGTCATTAAATAAAAACAAAAGTATAGACTGATTTTCTTCGTGAAAGCATGTGTAAAAGTTCTTGATGAAATTATAATATATCAAATCCAACTATTCACTAAAAGTATTATACAATGTTTGTAAGTGAGGTTAATTACAGGAACAAAATAGGTAAATTTGAAAACTCAATATGTTTTAAAATATTAATTAAAGAAATGAAAAGCAGCATATCCAAAGTCATTTCTTTTTTTTTTTTCTTTTTCTTTTTTTGGTTTTTCGAGACAGGGTTTCTCTGTGTAGCTTTGCACCTTTCCTGGAACTCACTTGGTAGCCCAGGCTGGCCTCGAACTCACAGAGATCCGCCTGCCTCTGCCTCCCAAGTGCTGGGATTAAAGGCGTGCGCCACCACCGCCCGGCCAAAGTCATTTCTTAAAAATATTCTCAGCATACTGTGACTAAGAGAACTTCTCCACCTACCAGTTAAGAAGGTCTGTTGCATAAAAGAAGACCCTTCCACTAGCACCATACTTCAGAGTAAAATGTTTCCAAGTTTTCTTCCTAGTTCAGGAAAAGGAAAAGGATGTCTGTTCTCGTGACTTCCATTCAATATCATACTGCAGACCATACCTAGCCCAACAGGCAGGAAAACAGGAAATAAAAGTCACCCATCCTGAAAGCAATATACAACCATGTTCATGGTGTCTAAGTGTGATAGCCATTATGATCTGTAAAAATGTTACTAGAACTGATAAACAGATTGATCAATGTTAAAGAGTATGACAAAAATATACAAAGTCAATCATTTGTAGATTCTGTCAACAAGGAACTGGAAAGTTGACGTTAAAATGGACAATAGCATCAATAATGATGATAGAAATAAAGTTTATAAAAGTTCAAAATGCCCAGAAACTGAATATTCTTGAAATAAAGAAAAGCTGAGTAATCAAGATATGTACAATGTCTATGGATCAGAAAATCCAATATTCGTATGCTGACAATTTTAGTCACATTGGGATATACATTAAAAAAAAATCCTAATAAAACCTGGCTAGCTTTTATTCTTTAGAAATTGACACATCTTTTGAAGAATTCACTGAGAATAAAAGGAGAAAACAATGACACATTGCTGAATTGAACTTCAAGGCTTTCTATAAAGCTGTGATGTGTAGACAATGTGGTGTTGGTCAATATTAATAAGTAGGTCACTAAAACAGAGTAGAGATACACCAAGACTACATGGTCCAATGTACAATAGTAATTCATGTCAAGTCAATAAATGCACATACAAGAGTTGGATATTTGTTGCTGGGCGGTGGTGGCGCACTCCTTTAATCCCAGCACTCGGGAGGCAGAGCCAGGCGGATCTCTGTGAGTTCGAGGCCAACCTGGTCTACAAATCGAGTTCCAGGAAAGGTGCAAAGCTACACAGGGAAACCCTGTCTCAAAGAAAACCAAAAAAAAAAGAGTTGGATATTTGTGTTAAAAATATCTTATACCATATTCCAAAAGTAACTCCCAAAACACTATAGACCTATGGATAAATTACAAAAATATTAAGAGCTTAAACTGTAAAAGAACTATTTATGATCTTAGGGGAAGAAAGATTCTTAGGACACAATGCCAAAAGCCTGATACTTAACATGGGAAAAGTGATAAACAGACTTCATTAAAGTTTAGAGATGTTACCTTTAATAAACTAATTTTAATAAAATAAAAATTCAAATCCCCAAAATAGTAAAAATCTATTACAAAATTATATATCTGACCAAAGACTCTTTTCAAGAACATGTTAATATCCTTCGAACCTGAATAAGAACAAATAACTCAATAAAAAGTTGAGCAAATTTAAACATCATGCATATCTGTAATCCCAGCACCTGGGACATAGTGGCAAGAGGATCAGGAGTTCAAAGTCAGTCCTGGCTTCATAGTGATTTCTAGGCTAGCCTGGGCTACATGACACCCTGCCTCTAAAACAAATAAGATTTAACCAGGTTCTTCACCAAAGAGAATAGGCAATAAACACACAAAAAAATGCTTAGCATGGTGCATCAACAGAAAAATTGAAACTAAAAGCAAAATGCCCACTTACTAGGATGTCAAAGTTTTCAAAATAGTGAGGATGTGTTGGAAAGAATGTTCAGAAATAGAACATCCTATTGATGGGGATTTAAAATAATTTAAATACTTTGTTGGTCTGGTGGTAATTTCTTAAACTCTCAATCATTTACCTACATGTGATCCAATCTTTCAACTTCAGGGTGTTTACTCCTAGGGAAATGAAAACATGTTAATATAAAACATCACACAGGAATGATCAAAGAAGCTCTATTTAGGATACACAGGGCTGAAAAAAATCCCAATAACCATCAGGTGATAAATAAATGGTATGAGGTATATCCATGTAGTGAATCCGCCCACCAGTTGCAATCAGATATTGATACACAGCACATAGGAATGTACAAATGCATCCAATGTAAGAAGCTAGATTTTTTTAAAGGCTGTACTACATTATTAAATTTATAGAAGATTGTGTAAGTTGCAAACATAATGTTGGAAATATGATGAATGCTTAGAAATGGAAGGAAGATGTGGGAGTAGATGTAGGTGGAGTGAATAGGAAGAGAATAAAATGAAATGTTAGTGTATTTGCTACTTTTATTGTTGATGGTGGTTTCAAGGTTGTATGTGTGTCAAAACATTAAGCTTGCCTCAGTCTATACAGAAGGACCTGAGCTGGAGCCCTAAAATCCACATTAAAAACCTTAGCTAAGCATAGTTGCTTGTATTCCCAATGTTGAAGAAGCAGATACTGATTGACTCCTAGAGGTCTGACCAGCAAACCTAAATCTACTCAGGGAGTTCAAAGCACGTGGGAGACTGTACTCAAAGACAAATGGTAACACCACTTAGGGATGACATCTATGCCACCAGAAGTTGTATTTCGGCCTGAGCCTCCACACATGCTTGCTCTCTCTCTCTCTCTCTCTCTCTCTCTGTCTCTCTGTCTCTCTCTCTCTCTCAGTGTAGAAACGATGTTCTTATTTTTTCTCTAGTTTCCTTTTTTTCCCCAAGTTTTCTATAAATTGTGAATGACCCATATTGTCTTCATGATGCAGGGTCACCATTATCAGCCTGAGATATCTTACTATAATAATATTCTCCTCTGCCAAGAACTACTCTACCCCCATACATTTTACCTGTCTCCAGATTCTCTTCCATCCAAGTACTTACCAGGCCCCAACCCTGCTTAGTTTTAGAGATTAATTAGACAAGATCACGTGTGTTCAGGGTGGTATGGTCATAGACCCTCTCCCAATTGTCTTGACTCCTAAGCTTTAGAAATGTTCTCTCCTGATTAGCTTTCTTGTCTTGTTCTCCATTGTCAAAGAGATTGTCAGCTGTCAGTTCTGTTGTTCTTATGTCTCCTTAGCTAATTATCATGAGGTTTCTCTTTGTAATAGCCTATCTTTAATCTGTTTTGATTCAGAAAACTTAGAATCAGGCAAATAATGATATGTACACTATAATAAATATAGAACCTGGTTGAATGACCTGAGGCTTGCTCTCTTTTAGTAAAGCACATGGAATCTTGGTGAAGTCCATGGAATTCAGTTCATTATTGTTATGTTAATTTTAATTTTTTCAAAAGCTGTAGCCCAGGCTGGCCTGCGGCTCGTAACCTTCCTGCCCTCCCACTTCAGCACACCCGACCTGCTGTGCCAACGTAACTCCCTTACTTTTTCTTTTCCATGGTTCTTTGCTAATTTTCAAGTGAGTACATACAGTCATGGGTTTCAGTGTAGCATTTTCATATCTACTTTGTTCTTCTTTGTCTTCTATTTTCCTGCAGCATCCTTTCCCCTTTCTCGAGCTGGTCCCTTTATTCTCCCAATAATCCACTTCCTCTTTCATGCCATATACTTCCACTAACCTCTGCTTTTCTTACTCTCTTTCTCTTTAGGTTGTGTATCTCATGTATCTTCTCTCTAGTTTCATTACACATGCACACACACCATATATGTGTATGTGTGTGTATACATATATATTGTATATGTGTTTTTATACACACACACACACACACACAAACACACATATAGGATCCGCATATGAGAGAAAGCATGTTACAGTTGTCCTCTGAGTCTAACTTATTTCACTTATCATATTGATTTCCTCGGCCATCGATTTTCTTACAAATTTCATGATCTCATTTTTCTTTATAACTACATAAAATTCCATTGCACATATTTGCCACACTCTCTTTACCCTAAGCACAATTCAGTTTTGCACTTCTGTTTTCCAAGGTAAATGATACTTGAGTGGTGTTACTGTATCAATTCCCAAGATAAGACCTGGATCTAAGAACCCCTCTTTCTAGAAATTCCATAGAATTCTAGTCCAAAGCTGGCTTTTCAGTGTGCCTTTCCCATTTTTATGCATATGATTCTATCCTGTACTTTGCTACAGATCTTAATATTGTATCATTGATCTAACTCGTGATCAATCAAGTACTTCAATAAAAACTTGGATAACACATTAAAACAAATTGGACCCAATACCACCGCATTCTGTCATCTTCCCTAGCTTTGTGCTGAAACAACACAACCGAAAAACAGTATTTACTAGGATGCTGCAAGTGACTTTGATGGGTGTCGTGTCTAGAATAAGCCAAATTCAGATAGATAAATTTAACCATAGGCAGTTCAAATTCTTCAACTCTTGTACTCTGAAATAATTTCCCATTTAAAATTTACATGTAAGATCCTATTTGATTTACCTCTTGGTATATATGCATTATGCAATGACTTCTAAAAAGCAAACACTATCTAAATGGATAACTAGACAGGAAGCTAAGTGATCCCTTTCCAGTTCTCTTATCTTTGTGTCACTCTGTTCATATCTAATCCTGAGCTAATACATATTGCCTAGAGATTCCTGGGTTCTAAAATTTTCAATTAGAAGTCCGTGTTTTGCAGTGGTACTTAGAGCTGTGTTTAAAAAGAGATTAGTTTTTGTTTCCATTTCAACACTGAGAATGTAGGAAGGGCTTTCTGGTCATCCTCTAAAGATAAAATATGATGAGAGGTAAAGTCAATGGATGTTTTTAGTTCTTAATTTGCGCTGGCTACTGACAGACGATGCTGCTGCAACATTTTCAGCTTTCATTTATGGATCCCAAGCACCTCAGCAGCCCCACTTTCTCTACCTGTCTGAATAGTACAGTTGGGAAGGTTTCTGCCCCAACACTTCTCAACCCACATAGTAAACAGCTTCCAGTCATCAAATATGCATTGAAAATCTGCGACTCTAAATCCATAGTACTTACCGTAAGCTCTGTATATCTGCTGCCTTCTAGGCCCTACCTCTCTATGGTTTAATATGTGACACCTTTTCTTCTGTCCACAGGCAACAAGTCCTCAGGGATTATTAAAGGAGGATGCCAAAGGCTCCCTTCAGAAAAGCTTCAGGATCCTCAATGAGGCCAAAAAGTTAACAAATGATGTGAAAGGTTAGTGTGGCCATTGTTTCTATTATGTTAAGGTTAATAGCATTACAATGCGAGGATACTACACCATACTATTAAAAAATGAAACTGTCAGCCATGACATATATATATATATATATATATATATATATATATATATATATGACCTTTCTCACAGGTCTGATGACACTTAGTCTTCAAGCTTCACCGAGCAAAATTTCATAGTTTTAACTAAGTTTCTACAATGTTGTTCCACCTATCTAAAACAGAAATTTTCAGTGTGATAAAACTTTAGCCTGCTAAACTCCATTTGATATGGTTTCAGAAATAAAATTCAAGTAAAAAATGAACTATGAGGTTGTGGCATAAATGTATTAGTGAAATCTTTAACTTTGTCAATAGGTCCTGAAGTCTTTAAATATTTACAAAATAGTCATGTATTTACTTCTTGATTGAAAACATAAAGACGCACAAAACAATTTGTACTCTGATATATTATTAATGTTCATAAACATGGTTGTTATTAATGTAAGCTATTGTATCTATCATTTCATTCAAGTATCACCTGTTTCTCAATACTTTTTTCCTGTTTCTCTAGTCTCATGCCTTAGGGTCATTTGGCTTGCATCCATCTCCCAAATGTTGCTGCACATGGACCCTCACAATGCTGTCATTCCATGGTGCCCTGTGTTCATAGTGGTACTCCATCTCCTTAAATTTGTTTGTCCTCCTGTATTTCTTCCCCTACACACCTTATAACAGAGCATCACAGTTTAGTTCAGCAGCATTATGGGTGTTGGGTAGAAAGGGCAAAAGGATGGCAAATTGAAGATCAGGCCAGACTACATAAGTCCTTGAGCTGGGGACATGGCTCACTGATAGAGGATTCACCTACAGTACACAAGATCCTAGGTTTCATCCCTAGTTCTTCACTCACTCATTCACTCAATCAATCAATCAATCAATCAATAATTAAATAACTGTAAGTCTCTGAAAAAAATAAAAACAATCTTTACTGAGATATCTTCCCTAAGAAACAATGGAATATCTAATTCACACCTGCTTGTTCAATCTTTCTCATAAATAGACCTGTCAAGCCATTGCTGGTATGGATTTTATATTCCTCAAAAAAAGACATAAGGTTTTTTTTAAACATTGAACTTATAATGTATAACATACTGCCTAGCATAAATTATGAAACAATTACTGATTTTAAATAAATAATAAATTATGTTAATGACAATAGATTTTTAAATTGAGTTTTACTCGTGTTAGAAAACATAAAGTTTGAAACAGTCTAGATTTGGCATGCTTTACGGTAAAATATCTTGGACTCTCTTAGCAACCAATATGGAATTACAGCAGCCATCTCTATTATAACTCACATGGATACTAAAATGCTTTGGACTGTGCATTACACAAGTTCCTGGTGGCAAATTCTGTGGCGATGGCATCTCCACTGCAGCAGAAGAATGACTGTAAAGAGCCATGCACAGTTTTCTTACTGTCCAAGTAGAATTGCTCCAATTCCTTTGCAGCCACACTCTCCTATCTAATGCCCATGCTGGAGGCTAGAGTTTTACTCAGGGCATTGAAGTTCATGTACAAATATAGAGCCAGACTCTGTCTTTATTCAAACAGTTGACATATTATTCTTCATGAATTTTCTTTGTTTTAATTTAATGTTACAAAAGTTGGGGTGACTAGTGGTAACTGCCCCTTGCCTATTGTGCATGACACCCTGGATTCAGTCCCTAGATCCTCATACACTGAGTGTGGTTGTGCATACCTGTCATCTCAGTGCTGGAGAGGTAGAGGCAGGAGGATCAGAAGTTCAAAGTCATCCTTGGTTACACAGTAAGCTTGAGGCTAGCCTAGACTACATGAGACCCTCTCTCCTATATATATATAGGATATATATATATATATATATATTCTATGAAAATACTTCTATTTTGAGTACTGAGTTTTGGGGTACTCGTTCAGATCTCATTCCTAAACTGAGAGCTTTACTTACTTTACACTGGTTCCAGTCCTGTTCTGGACTCTGTTTCCCCTAAATGCTAATACTACCCATAAAAGGACACAATTTCATTTTTGTTTCACTTGAAAAAAAATCTGAGGATTGGAATGGTAGACAGGATGAGGAGAGAGAAATGTTCATTAGTTTAAATGTCTTTTTTTTTGTACTTCAGGTAGTACATTATTTAAAGTAATGAAAACCCACAAACTACTCAAGCAATAATTCCCACAGAAAACCAAGCCAAGGCCATGACGGAGATGGGAATGTTTTCTTGCTACGTTATGACATCCTCCTGATTTGTGGCCAATTACACAGGTTATAAAATGGCCGTTAATCAGGGAAATGCCATATATTACCACGAGGAACTGCTGAAATGGGCCCTGCAGAGCAAAACTCCTGACAGCAGCTATTAAAATAGAGATTTAGTCATTTCTCTCTCTGTGGCGCCTGGAGTTAGAAGGAATAAAAATGGTGGGGCCAGCATGCCCTCCATATTTCTAATTTGTTGCTTGTTCAAGTCAGTCCAGCTCGGTTTGTTCCTGTACTCTGGTCACAAATGACTTACGGCTGCTCTCTGCCATTTTTATGCTGTCCTTGCCTTGAGGGAGTCTGAACTTGCCAGGAGCAATTTGTTTTGCTTTTTAATTTTTGAATATACATCTGTTAAAAGTGAGTTTGCCCTTGCACATGTTTGAGCCTTGAAGGCAGTCTGCAGTGCACTCGTTGAAAGTCTGTGTGGAGACAAAAATCGTTTTGTTGATAGATTTGAGCTGCGGGACAAACCGATGACTGAAAGGGTCAGAAGATGAATTAATGCCAGTAGGTGGATACCACTTTACAGAGGAACAAGGAGTTTTGTCAATAAAAGAGTCAGTTGGGGCTCTCATAGAATATGTACGGGGCAAAGAATGAAGTAGGTGATGGTGAAGAAACCGTGTGAATGCTAAGATGTTATGTACCTCATCTCATTGGAGTCACTTTTCAGTTTTATTCACTTCCTGGTTTGCCTCTAATTTTTGGCTTTGCCCAAGGTAAGTGAATTTAATTACTTATGAAAATAAGTAATCATTCTACATACGAGAAAATGGTGACATGAAATAAAAGAATTATTCTAAGTTCAAGAATAATAAATATATTCATAATAAATCTGAGAATTCCTAGATACACAGTACTGTGCAATATATGGGACAGGGCAAAACTGTGTTCCCAGCATTAACATGTATCACTCCAGTTTATACCTTCTTTCTGTACTACAATGGTGCCTCAAGTTCTCAGGCACGCAGTCCACACAAGTGTATCAGAAAAATGTTGAGACAATAGAGGTGGTACATTTGCAATACTTACCATTGAGATTCTGTTACTATTCTATATTAGAAAAAGATTTTTATTTTGTTTCATTGTATATTTATGCCCTTCTTAATGGATAAGAATACCATAGCCCTGTTAAATATGACATCGGAGTTTTAATTTGAGGAAATAATTCTTATATTATTAAAGTTATCTCCTTTTTGAGTTCACATACTACCATTTGCTTGCATCAGTTTTTTCCATATGTGCATGTACGAAAGGCAAACAAACCTGCTCCATTGACAAGATCTGGCAATATATAGATGGGATTGAGTCTGTGTCCTCTGGCCACCATCTTTTCCCATTAATATTGCTAGTTCCTTGTACAGACTTTTGTTCACTGCTTTGGATGTGAGCAGTGAAAATCAAGAGAATAGGACTGAGATGGAGTCATGTTATGGGGAAAACAAAAAAAAAAATAGTAGCAACATGGAGGCAGTGGCGATGGGATGATGTTCCTTGAAAATGAGACTTGGCTAGCAAGTCTCCGCCTCATTTTGTCAGCAAACTTTCACGAAGTTCATTAGTGCGATCTTAGCCAAAGACAGAGGCCTGCACAATACAAATGGGTGGCCTACCTGGAAAGTACTGGGCTTGGTCCCATATTCAAAACCAGAATCTAGGATTCCAGGAGGTGGGACAGAATCCACCAATCAGTTTAGACATAGTGGAGATCAACACAGACACCTTCAACCTCCTGATAACTCAAGGCATGGTGGGGCTTGTATGAAATCAGAGAAACTTGTCCTACTTAAAGGCTTTCAAATTCCATTTCCTTGCTGACTAACACAAAACAAATCTACAGGCTTTCAATCAGGAATACAATATGGATCTCAAATCTTGCCATTTAGTTGTATTAATCTAGGTGCAGAAAGAACTACCTCTACCTCCACATCTTAAACATTTAGAGAACCCATCACTAGACACATACCTCTTCCCTCCTGTCAGAAGGGGTCTGCTATGATCCTCTAGTGGGAGGAAGAAGACAGCAGTTGTAGCTAACAGCTGTTTGGGGCCTGTCAATCACTATACCCATTTCTAGAAGTCCTAACTTGGATGCTTTCTGATTCATCAATGAGTGCTTTGTAAATAATGTAAAATGTACATATATATGTATGTATATATATGTGTGTGTGTGTGTGAGATCAAAATAGCATAAGAAACTACAATAAACTCCTTATATTTAAAAGACATATTTTTAATCATGGGGGAAAAATGAGCAACTCACAAACTAGACTAAGATTGTTGTGTGACTCATTTGACACTCTGTTCAGGAAGCACTGTGGCACAGGGGTGGTCTACCATGCAGAAGATCTGATCTCAGCCTTCTCTCTGCTTTATCATGACAATTGATTGACAGCACAGCAAATACACATCTTGAAGGTCCCATATATCTGAGGAATTATAAAACTGAATACTGTAGACAATCATAAACTAATGTGATGTATGCATGTCTTATTCATAGAATGTAAGTTACAGATTAATATATCAAATTCAGTATATATATATAAAACTGAATTTGATATATTAATATATATATATATGAATGAGTTATATATATGAATGGACTTGGTCAATATTGATTCCGGAAAAACAACTTCTTCTGCTAAGATCAATGTGGCTAATTTACCCTTCTCTCTTAACATTATCTTCTAGATAAGTAAGGAAAGAAAGTTCTAAAAAATTGATGAAAAACAGATTCATTACTTCAGTTAACATAAGCTAAATCTTTGCAGGTTGCCTTAGATCTTTAAAGGAAGATCAGGCTATCAAGGGTTTGTGCTAGCTTCTCTGGCCAACATTTCAATTTTGAACTTTACATTATTAATAATCATGTTTTACAGCCCTCTCTCCCGTGTGATAAGGTGTTGCCTAGTGCATGAGCTTCTGTGTTCTACTTCCAACACAGCGAATCAAACAATACAAATAAAAAAAAATTAAATAAACAAAACCAATGATCAAGAACTGTAAAAACTTGCATTGGCTTTAACTAAAGAATTGGCTATGCTAAAAGAAGGTATATGCGTGACACATAAGGAAGCAAGATCTTAGAAAAGAACAACGACATGTAGAAATGAGTTTATATGTGGGCAGCCCCAATAAATAGTTTTATAAGTATATTTGAGTATGTGAAAAAGTACATTCTAGCAGGAACAGCCACAAAGGCTTGGAAGCGAATGACTTTAGGGAGAAGTGAACTTTAGAAGGCCTGAGACACGAGGTTACTACACTTACTCCAAGTCTTTGGGTATTATTTAGTTTTGAAACCTTGTTCATTGTTTTGCAAAAATCACTTAACTATTGAAATAAATAAGAGCGAAGAACCCTGAGTCAGAAGGTCCCCATGCTTCGGTTGTTATTAGTTACTACATGTAGTCAGTTAAGCAAGTGAAGAGACAATCTGTTTTTACGTGGAGGTGTTTCCCTCAATCTTGAACCAAGCAACAAGCTGACCTCGCTCCTAAATAATTCACGTCAGGTACGTCCCTGTATTCTCCACGCATCCTACCTCAGAGAACAGAAAAAGGAAGTTCAGAGGACCTAAACTATCTTGAGCTCTAGAACAGGTGTAGAGGACCTGTTCCCCAGTCCTGTCTCAGGAACATGGGAAACCTGAGAAAGCACTGATTGTTTCCTACCCTGCCCCAGGAGCCTACTTTTGGCTAGGACTATCTGATGTGAGTATGAATCACTGTGCTTGCAACAAAGACAGTTGCTCTGGCATGTCCTCATTCTCTGCCTGTGGGTTGCTTCAGCTCCTCCTCACTTTGTGAGCTCCATCTTTATTCAGTTCATGCATGGAACATAGTCTTCTCCATTAACGTGATGAGACAGGGAGAGAGAGAGAGAGAGAGAGAGAGAGAGAGAGAGAGAGAGAGAGAGAGAGACCTTGAGGCATGTTAGATGCAGCCTTCAGAAAGAATACAGAGAAAGATGCAGCTACTGTGACTGGACATTGTTTTTCTGTGGTCAGGAAAAGGCAGGCCCATACCATCCAGCTTGTATCTTCCTCTTGTACTCCAAAAGTTAAACGACTTGTATAAGGGTTTCTTTCTACCATCAGTGATTCTGTTTCCTCCACCATGTTATAATTCAAGCTGAACTACAGGCATTCTTTGGCATACCAAAGCTGTGGTTCTGCTAGGTCTCACAGAGCTTCCCTTTCAAGCCAACATAGCCATACCCACCTGTTGTGGAATATTATTTTAAGATGTGTAACATTCATTTATGCTGTAGAATATTTGTTTAATGATGCAAAGATGTGCTGAATTCTTTTATATTGCTTTGTTTAGCTCTGTTAAGCTGTGTTACATTGTGTGTCTAAAACACCTGATGGTCTTAAAAAAGAGTTGAATGGCTGATAGCAAGGCAGGAGAAAGGATGGGCAGGGATGGCAGGCAGATAGAATAAATATGAGGAGAAATATGGGAGGAAAAGATCAAGGAGCAAGAAAAGGAGGACAGGAGGACTCTAGGGGCCAGCGACCCAGCTACACAGTAAGCCATGGAGTAAGAAGTAAGGAAAGGTATATAGGAAAGAGAAAGATAAAAGCCCAGAGGCAAAAGAGGATAATTTAAGAAAAATGACCAGAAATAAGTGAAGCTGAGGCTGGGCATTTATAAGAAATAATAAGCCTACATGTATTTATTTGGGAGCTGGATGCTGGGCCCCCAAAGAGCCAAAAGAGTAAAAACCAACAACACTCGCCTTTTTCTTTCTTGCTGTACTTGTGACTTCCATCTCAGAATCTGTGCTCCACTGTATTCAACTCCTGCTTACCTGATTCTATTGCCAAAGCTACAAAAATATTTACCTTGCTTCATGATGTTCCATAAACTACTAAGCAATAAGTGAGCATTGTCAGAATGAATAATTAAGAAGCCAGGGTCAAACAGCTAAAACATCAAGATCCGAAGTCAGAGTATATGCATTAATTTTGGATTTTATATACATTTTTATCTTCTAGTACAGAAAACAAAGGATCAAGATAATAGTTTTGAAATAGAGTTTGAAGGGTATCAGTAAAAATATTCTTCAGTTACTCTTTCTTCTGAAAAACAAATAGAATTTTTCATCCATTCTTTGCTAAGCATGCAGAAAATGGTATAAACTCAGCGATACCCTTTAAATTAATGGCTTTTTAAAACACTATACATGAATATCTTTCTTGCTAGAGAATTTGGATATTTGTTGTGTAGAAAAATCAAATTCAGCCAGGAAAGTAAGAAATGAAGTGTTTGCAGTTCTCTTTCCTTAACAGATGAAGACCTCTGGGTTCTCAGTGACAAAGCAGCCCCTTAATCCCAGGGAATCCGCACAGACAGTGCCCTCCTCACCAGACTAGACCTATTTCACAAAGGAGGTTTTGGTAACCATTCAATAACTTTATTTTTGTGCCAGCGATAAGCTGTGATTGACAGAGAAGAAAATTCAATTACTTGGAAAGTATATTTGAGAGAACAAAATTGAAAATAGTAATATATTAGTGCCGTAAATGAGCATATTGATGTTTTAGAGATGTGCTTTGCTGGGCTGGTTTATGCTTTGTTTTCTGTAAAATTCGGTCTTTGTCTTGGGTCATAAAGCGAAACACCTTAAATAAGACGATGTGATTATATTATCATAATCAGCACTATAGTCATGGCTGCCTATGGATTATGGCAGTGGTTTAATTGAGCTGCCTATAAAAAGCCTTTATGTGCATTGGAGTGGATCATTAGTGTATCCAGTACTTGTTCATGCCCAGAGCACTGGAAGCTCAGAATTCTCAGTCTTCCTTCCTTTTACCTTCTTTCCAGAAGAAGGTCAGTGGAGGACAGGGTGATGATTCTCCAGCTGTTTGCTGTTGTCATGGGTCCTACATCAGCTCTATGCACAGCCATGACAGGGGCAGGCACAGTCCAGTTAAAGCAATCTTTCTGAGGAGCATATTCTCCTCTGACCTCATCACTCTGGGTACAGGGAGTGATGAAAATAACAGTCCCCCTGTTGGCAAGTACTACCAAGATGACACTTTCCCTACACTTAAATGTACTTTTTTAAAAATCAAAGAACAGCAGTATACACACAGAGAAAAATTTAACTAGTACAGCTAGATATATACTAAGAAGTTTTAATTTCCTGTTTTTGAAGCTGACAATTACTGTTCCATTGATTCCTAGTTCCTATCGTAAGTGCAACCAACATTTTCTAGTATATTCTTTCCTACCTAGTTCCCAACCTCTGTCCTGCCAAATTATTGCATATACATCATCATATGTATGGTGTATGCCTTAGTTACTTTTCTGTTGCTGTGATAAGACACCAAGGCAGCATATAAAAGAAATAGTTTGTTTACCCCCTTAGTTTCCGAGGGGTAGAGTCCATGACCATCAGAATGGACAGACATATCGCCAGGCAGGCAATCATAGCTGGGAGCTCACACCATGAGACACAGCCATAGCAAAGAGTGGGAGGCATTGGGAATGGTGTGGGCTTTTGAAATTTCAAAGCTCACCCCCAGTGACAAACATCCTCCAACAAGGCTACCCCTCTCAATCCTTCTCAAACATTTCCACATGAAGAAGAACAAGCATTCAAATAGAGGAGCCTCTGGGGGCCATTCTCATCCAGACTACCACGGTGTATCTTTCTTATTCATGGGAAAGTTTTAAGGATCATTATACACCCACACATACTCATATAATTATTTTTTAAAGGCTGAATCATCATCCATACTATTGTATGAACATGCCATATTGATGTAAAAAATGCTCTTAACTGAATTACTTAACATTTTCTTCTTTTTTTCAATGATAAAGATCTAATGTGTATCGCAGATGATACACATTTCAGTTTTTGTTCTGTATATCTTATAGCCACTTACGTACAGTTTTCTGACCTCAGCCTCTGCAGTGCTGAGGTTTCAGGGTTGTGCCACACACACATAGTAATAAGGTCAGTTTCTCAGTAGAACTTCTGGTCCTAGGGCTGGTATGATGCTCAGTGGTAGAAGATTTGCTTAGCATATGTAAGGCACTAATTCAATACCGAGTGCTGATAAAGAATTGCCAAACCAAATCCGTTTCCATTTAAAAATTCTGATAAATTTATTTAAATGCTCTTAGAAAAGCAGCAGTGTTAATCATTTTTTACCTCCAACACTCTTGTGAACACTTGATATTATCAGACTTTCCTTTTGATTTTATTAGTTTCTTGAAAATTTCATACAATGTATTTTGATCATATTCACCCCCTCCCCAAACTGCTCTCAGACCCATAACTCATTTCTTAATCTACCCAAATTTGTGTCCTCATATTTAAAAAAAAAA
>CABHPQ010150545.1:27645-40698 GCA_902168405.1 Peromyscus aztecus | reverse complement strand
CTGTCGAGCCTGCCTCCAGCTTTCCTGGGAGGACACCGAACCTCCAGTGCACTGCCCTATGTGTCGGGAACCATGCCAACAGAAGGAAATGAGAACCAACGTTGTTCTGAAGAAGCTGGTGTCCATTGCCAGACAAGCCAGCCTGATGAAGGACCTGAGCTCTGAGGAGCATAAGTGTCAGACCCACAAGGAGACAAAGAGGATCCTCTGTGTTGAGAGCAGGATCTTCCTCTGTCCACTCTGCTCTAACTCCCATGAACACAGAGGTCACATACATTGTCCCATTGAGGCAGCAGCTGACCATCAAATGGAAAGACTTCTGAAGCAGATGGCATCTTTATGGGAGAAGATCCAAGAAAATCAAGAGAATATCGAGGCAGAGAAGAGAACAACAACTTTGTGGATGGACTATGTGACTCTGCAGGAAGAAATGATCAGGTCAGAGTATAGGGAGCTGCATCCATTCCTCGGTAAAGAGGAAGAGAATCATATCGAGTATATGAGAAAGGAAGGCCAGTGTGTTTTAGAGAAACTGAGGAGGAGTGAAGCCTTGATGCTCCAAAAGAGCAAAGAACTAAGAGATATGTATCAGGAGCTGATGGCATTGTCCCAGGAGCCATATGTGGTACTGCTCCAGGCTTTGGATGACATGGTCATAAGGAGTGAGTCAATGCAGCTGAGCATGCCCAAGGGTGTGGAACCAGAACTCAGTGCCCTACCCATCACTGGACTGACTGAAAGGTTCAAGCCCATCCAGGTGCACATTTTCTTTGAAAATGTAAACACATTCCATTCCAAGATGAACCTATTTAACGTCTTGAGAAAATTCAGCTTCGGACCTCTCCCTAAGGATACATCTGTGGATTCCATTGGATGCTATTTGGCTTCCTGGGGATCCATGAACTTCATCTCAGGGAAACATTACTGGGAGGTGGATTTGCAGGGCTCTGGGAACTGGGCTGTAGGGGTCTGTAGGGATTCCTGGTTAAGGAACACAAACCAAATGATTGACTATGAGGGTGCCTTTCTTCTTGTGTGTGTGAAGGAGGGTAATCGTTACAGTCTCCTCACCACATGCCCAGTATTCCGGCACTATATAGAGAGGCCACTGGGCCGGGTTGGGGTGCTCCTTGATTGTGAGGGTGGATCTTTAAGTTTCATGAATGTTGCCAAGAGTTCCCTCATCTATAAGTACCCCCCAGGCACCTTCAAATACCCTGTCCTACCCTTCTTCTCCAGTGGCCTTGAAGGGAGAACCTTTAATCCAGCATGTTAGTGTTTTTGTAAATATTTCCTACTGTACTGTTATCTCTTTTATTGCTATTAAATAATAAAGTACTTTTATAATGGAAAAATGGTTGCTTCTTTACAGGCACTGCATTTGAGTACATGTCTAAAAGAGGATTCACTGTGGAGATTTCATTGTCCTAGACCAGGCCTCTGGGTACTGGAGACAGTTGTTTAGCTGGAGCTATTTGCATGGGGCCCCAGGCAATGGGATCAGGATCCATTCCTGGTGCATGTGTGGGCTCTTTGGAGCCAAGGGCCTATGGTGTGCATCCTTGGTTGAGAGGGGAGGGGTTTGAAAGTGCCTCAGCTGAATGTACCATGCTGTGCTGAATCCCCATGGGAGAGCTTCAAATGGAGGGGGTGGGAATGAGGGGTATGTTGGGGGGGAAGGCTGGGGTTGGCGAAGTGTGAGGAGGGCTGATCTATGGTTGGTATGTAAAATGAATAAAAAAATTCTTAATAGAAATCACAAAAGAAAAAATAAAAGGGTACAGAGACATAGCCTGCATTTCTAATAACGTGACTCCATAGTTTCTAGTTTTTGTAGTTTGTTTTGTTGAGACATGGTCACACCATGTCTTCTTGGCTTTACTGGTACTCACTCATATGTAGGCCTCAAACTCAAAGATGTTCACCTGCCTCTGCCCGAGGAGTGCTGGGATTAAAAGCTTGCACCACCCCATCCACTTCAATATGATTTTATATTTATAACTACCTTTTCCTCTTCCTTTTCTCTGAAATTGAATATTTGACCCATCCTGAACATTGACAAAATGCCTAACTATTCTAATAATGTTTAAAATTCTTTCAATATTATAATAATAATAATGGTATGATAGCACTTTAAGAAGAAATAAAGGAATATAATGGATGACTTAGGTATTTAATAAAGAACCCATCACAAGAGACAAACTGTGGAATATTAGTTGAAGATGTGTTACCTTTGTTTATGCTGTGTAACATTTGTTTAATGATGCAAAGATGTGTTGCATTTGTTTAACTCTGAGAGTCTGTGTTAATATGCCTGTCTAAAATACCTGATTGGTCTAATAAAGAACTGAATGGCCAATAGCTAGGCAGGAGAGGGATAGCTGGGGCTGCCAGATAGAGAAAATAAATAGAAGGAGTATAAGAGAAGAGAAAGGAGTGAGGAAAGGAGGAGAAGAGGATGCCTGTTTGGGCCACACAGCCACCCAGCCAGAAACAGATTAATAGGTAAAGTAAAGATATACAAAAATAGAAAATGGTAAAGCCCTGAGGCAAAAGGTAGACTGGCTAATTTAAGATATGAAAAGTTGCCTTTAAACAAGCCAATCTAAGGCTGGGGATTCCTAAGGAAGAATATTTCTCCATATGGTTATTGGGAGCTGCGTGTCAAGCCCTCAATAGTGTAAAGTATAAATGAGAAAAACTACAGTAAATGAAAAAGCTTTAATAAATAATGGTATAGCATTTATTAATTTTGTACAATGTACAGATACTTTCTCATATATTCTTCATGATGTATTTAAAGCAAGAGCAGAAGTTACAAAGCATTAGGAACTAAAATTAAAGAACATTTCTGTATAAAATAAGGAAGTTACTTTGCACAAATGCTTGTTGTATGCATTTGTACATGTTTGTGTAAGTGTGTGCACATGTGTATAATGTTGTTTATGCACATGCTTGTGCTTGCAAACTTACAGTAGAAACAAATACTAGTGTCATCTCTAATTGTTCTCCACCTAGTTTTTGAGAAAGGACCTCACTGAGCCTAGAAATGTTCATTGACCACTGTGGTAGTGAGTTCCAAATACCTTCCTATGGCTGACTTCTAGTGCTGAGACTGTATACACACACCACAGTGTCCAGAGTCTGTAGGAGCTAAGAATCCAAACTCATGTCCTGATGCTTGGATTACAAGCATTTTACTGACCAGGGCATTTCTCTAGGCCCTAGAAGTTACTTTTTAAACATTGTATGTTAAGAGGGGTGGAAACTAGTAAATATTTCCACACTTTATCTTTATACAAACTTCTAAATATATGTCCTAAACAAACTTCGTTTAATTTTTTGTTGCTGAGCTAAAATAAAATGACACAAGCAGCTGAAGATCCAAGGAATTTATATGACTCACAGTTCCAGGCTATAGTCCATCATACTGGAGAAGTCTCAGTGGCAGGAACTTGTAGCACTCAGTTACATCACATCAGTAGTCAAAAGCAGAAGGCAAGGAATCCATGCATGCATGCTAGTTGTTAGTCACTGTTCTTTTGCTGAGAAGAGACACCATGACCTAGGCAACTCATATAAAGGAAGTATTTCACTGGGGGCTTGCTTACAGTTTCAGGGGCTTAGTCTGACATCATCATGGCAGGGACCATGGAGACAGGGAGCATGGCAGCAAGCAGGTGTGATGCTGGAGAAATAACTAAGAACTACTTCCTGATCCATAGGCCGAGAGAGAGAGAGAGAGAGAGAGAGAGAGAGAGAGAGAGAGAGACATTTCACTGGACATAGGCTTTTAAAACCTCAAAACCTACCTGCCATGACACTCTTCCTCCAAGGACACACTCCAGCAAGCACACACTTACTAATCCTTCTAAAATCTCAGTGCTACTCCCTGGTGACTAAGCATTTAAATATATGAGTCTATGGAGGGTGGACTTTCTTATTCAAACCACCACACTAGTGGTGAGCTTCCTTTATGTACTTTTATGTAGTTTAGAAACCCCTACATAGGAAATGATGTAGTGATATATTGTGGACCCTAATAAACTTGCCTGGGGATCAGAGGACAGATCCAGCCACTAGATTAGACATAGAGGCCAGACTGTGATGGCACACACCCTTAATCCTGTCACTTGAGAGGCAGAGATTCATCTAGACCTCTGTGACTTTAAGGCCACACTGGAATCAGAGCCAGGCAGTAGTGGCACACACTTTTAATCCCAGCACTTGAGAAACAGGAGAAAACCTTTGATCTCAAGGACCACTTCATCAGGTGAGTGAAGAGGTAAAGTTGTGTTATTCATTGAGGAAAGTAGTAATAATGGAAACCATATCACATACCAGCTCAAAGATCCAATGTTCTGTCTGCCCCAATCTAATCCACAATGTACTGCTATTAGGAGGTTAGACCTTTACAGGGTAGGTGGATTCAGAATGGTCATGAGGGTAGAGTACTGCAAGCTGCCATTGTTGCTCTTACAAGGAATTTGAGTCTCTTTCCATTGTCCTTGAACACAGAATGACTGTAGGCATCTGCAAGTCAGAACAAGGCCCTCTGCAGAAACCACCTGGCCAGGCTTTTTACCTTAGGCTGCCCAGCCTCCATGGTGGTAAAGTGATGTTTGGTGTCCAAGCAACCTAGCCTATGGTATTTTGTTAATCATATCGTATTATTCAGAGTTTACCAGTTCTTAGCTCATTCCCATTCTTCTAGAATTATATGTAATATTAGATATTTGGACAAATGTCCTGAGGTGTACAGTTTTATTTATAATAATAAGTACAAGCAATTAAGGAATCCAAAGCCAGGAAAAAAGGTTATATCATCCAAATAGAATCTTAGTCAAACTGTTGAAGATGTAATTTCTGGAATAATAATATTGTAGAAAAATACTCAGGGAAATCTCATCTCAAAGCAAAAGGCATTGTACATGTAACTACTATACATCAAAATGAAAAGTTCAAACTGCATGAAATATGTGAAGGGACATAATAATACTTTAGAATATTAGCAGTAGTTCATTTCATACTGGGATGCTAATACTTTTTAAAAATTTTGCCTTCAACTTCATTAGGTTACTCTACAACTGATAATTTAAACTAAAAATTCCTGGAGACAAACATTGGAATCTTATTATATAAGAGGCATGAAAATATGACTTGCAAGTGTATGTGGGTGGCTAGTGGCACCATCATGTTCTACATGCCCTTGGTGACACTTCATATTCTCTAGTCTCAGTGTTCTCATTCCATAATAACAATAGCAATATCATGTATCCAATGTAAGGGTTATCCAAGCTCATAGTACAGAGCTTGGTAAATAGAATGTACTCAATAATTGTTGGCCCCAGCTGGAATGGTACAGTTATCTCAATTACTAAGTACTCTCTATATAAAACAAGCACTGAGATAAACTATCCCCTTCCTTTTTTTAGTATTTAATGACCCAGAATCCTCACTGTGAGCTCTGGGCTAAGAATACTGCCCTGGAGGATATTTGTCAAAATCCTGTTTCCAAAATGAGAATGGTCATAGCAATTGCCCAGGGACTCTGTAAAATATAAGACTGTCTCCATCTTCAACTCAAGATGGATGGATTCTGATTCTGTTTTTCCAAGATAATGACTAAGCATTTATATGCTTACAAAGTTCTGGAAGAAATTCCCATGATATAGAAGCCGTTTGTCTATAGTCCCCAAATCCCCAGGCCAGCTTGCGCCTTATAAAGAAAAACCTATTTTAAGACAATATTTTCTGAGTCCATTTCTACAGCTTGATAACTAGAGACCTATTTTGAATATTGTTTGGAATTCTGGATTGACAACTAAAAAAGATTTGAACTCTCTGAACATTTAACTGGTGATTTTCCTGCACGGAGCTTTGCTTTAGGTGTGGAAATATTGAGTAGCATAAATAATTCATGAAATATGGAAGTGTTAATAAGGCAATATTGAATTCTCCTTACATATGAGACTTGGTGTCCATGATGGTTAAGTTTTAACTGACAATTGACACAATCTAAAATCACTCAGAAAGTGAGGAATTGTCTATATCAAGTTAATCTGTGAGCAAATCTGTGAGGGATCATCCTGATTACATTAATTGAGGCAGGAGCAAAGACCCACTGTGGGTGGCATCACTGCCTAGCTTGGAGATCTTGAGCTGTTATGAATAGAGAAAGAGAGCTGAGCATAAGAGTGCATAAATTCTGTCTCTTTCCTCCTGATTGTGGATAGGATCAGCTATTTCAGGTCCTGCAGTGATGAACTGTAATCTGAACTGTGAACCAAATAAACCCTTTGTCCCTTAAATTGTTCTTGTCAAAGTAGTTATCATACTAACAGGAAACATAATTAGGACAGTTTCCAATACTTGTGGACTAAGAACTCCACATGGCTGAACACTTACTTGCTTAATTCCTGACGGGGTAATCAGTGTGGTTTCAAGTATTGGAAACTCTCAGTACTGACTTTTTAAATTTAATGCTTTGCATTTTTATACATTTTAAATTAAAATGTAATATATCTCACTTTATGTCTTCCCTTTCTTCGCTCTAGCCATGTCCCTCTCTTCAAATTCCTTTCATGTTCTGCTCCCATTCTCAAATTTATGGCTGCCTCTTCCCTGATTATTGTTGTAACATATGTATATGTATATATATGCATATGTATTATACAATTATAAAATTATAAACTGCTGACTCTATTTTTGTTGATTATTTGTATATCGTTTCATGGCTGACCACTTTGTGTCAGACAGCAAATTAGAGGGCTCAACCCTAGGAGAAGCTAACTTTCCTCTCTCAGCAGTCATCAGTTGCCAATAATTACTTGTCTAGAGTTGGGAACCCCTGAGATTTTTCTTCCTTCCAGGTTAGCATTTCTATTGATATTAACATTGTTCTGGTCTTGTTTATACAGGCATTTCTGTGAAAGACTGCTTCACAGATGACTTCCCAGCATCCTGGCTCTTATAATCTTTCAGCCCCGTCTTCTGTTTTCTTTCCTGAACAATAAAATGCATGAGCTGTGATGTAGACAGATCCATTGCAGTTGACTCCCGCTGTCCATTGATCTCTGCATTGGGTCCATGTGGTGATAGTGTTCCCCAAAATATTGTGCACCCTAATAAGCTTATCCAGGGTCAGAGAACAGAACAGCCACTAGATATAGAGGCCAGAAAATGGTGGCACACACACCTTTAATCCTAGCATTCTGAAGGCAGAGATCCATCTGGATCTCTGTGAGTTCAAAGTCACACTGGAAACAGCCAGGCATGGTGACTCACACCTTTAATCCCAGAAAGTGAGCCTTTAATTCCAGGAAGTGATGGCAGGAAGCAGAAAGGTATATTAGGCATGAAAACCAGGAACTAGAGCCTGGTTAAGCTTTTAGGCTTCTAGCAGCAGTTCAACTGAGATCCATTCAGGTGAGGACTCAGAGGCTTCTAGTTTGAGGAAACTGGATCAGCTGAGGAATTGGCGAGGTGAGATGGCTGTGGCTTGTTCTGCTTCTCTGATCTTTCAGCATTCACCCCAATACCTGGCTCCGGGTTTGCTTTTATTACTAAGACCTTTTAAGACTCCTGCTACAGGTCCAGTCGTGGTTTTCTGTGATGATCTCCACTTGCTGTGAAGAAGAAAGGCTTCCGGATTCATGAGGGATGATAATGATACTTATCTATAGATATAAAGATAAGATTTAAAATACAGTTAGGAATTATGTTGCTCTATCAAATTGACAATAGTAGATTCTCCTCAAAGATCCATGATCCCACTAGCCCTGGGAAGTAGGTTAGTTTTCTATTACCAGGTATGGTTTCCCTCCTGTTTAATGAGCCTTACATCTAATTAGATAGCTGTTGGTTGCCACCAACATGTGACTGACACTTGTGACATCTTTACAAAGATCTTGCTATGCTAGTCATTTTTATGGTCCACAGGTGGCACAACTGGGTAGTACTATTAATTGCTTCCCTCCCTTGACAGCTTGGTAGGATTGTCTAGTGCCATGAAAGCTAGACTGAATAAAGGAGGCTTTCAGGTCGAATCTATAGTTCTGTGTCCTCAGTGTGTGGTGTCTTCAGCAACCAGGTTTACCTTCAGTCTCTGAGCAGTAACCAAGGGCAAGAGCCATAGTCTACGGTTTTGGGGAGTCACTTGGACTACTCTGGCCAACCATCTGAAAACAGATTTCTTATACTTTGTACTAGGAATTTTATTAGTCTGTGACCCTTGTGGGGAGCATTGTCAGCCCCAGTGGCATAACTTCCACATTGCACATAAACATATGTGTGTGTGTGTGTGTATGTATATGTACAAATGAAGATGTGTATACATAGATATACACACTGCATACTCTTATGTGCATTCTGTATGGTTTTAGGTAAATATAAAATAATAAGATTCTTTGAGGCTTTTATCAAACAGTCTTGGTGGTATTTGTCCCTTCTTCCTCATTTTCCTTTGGTATTGACCTCCCTGCCTCTGTTGGAACCTCTTTTCTTTTTCTACTCCATGCTGATTGTCTTATATACTTGCATGTCTGCAAGTAGTTGCTCATTTTGCTACTGCTCTCATTTAGTTATATTTCCTTTCAATCTTTCTCAGATACATGATCTCTTTTATTTGTTACAATAATCCTCCTTTTCACCAAATATAGAGTTTTAACAATTATCTATTTGAGTGCTGTGGACATCATTGAGGTCTCAGAAATTTAGAATCAAAAGCAGTAGTTTATTTTCTCCTTCAGAATCTCTATTTTCTCTGTCTCTGTCTCTGTCCCTGCTTCCCCCACGCCGTGTATGTATGTTTATGTGTATGTGTGCATGTGTGCTGTACCATGCTATTTATAAACACCACATCTAAGTTAAAGAGCATTTAATGAGCAAAAATAATAACTTTTAGAATCACCTCAATTGTACATTGAGACAGACATTCTAACACATAAGTGACACAAACCACCCAGGAAAATTATCTCTATCACTAAGTCAGCCTGGAAAATCACATAGTCTCACGCTCAGAATCTGTTCTTCCTGCTGGGTGTGACAACTCCAGTGGCTTCTCAGAAAAAGTATTTGACCTCCAAATATTTCAAGAATCATATATTTTCAAGTGACAGAATCCATCTGGATTTAATCCCCTTTCCCCTATGCCCCGGGGAGCCTCAAGAACAGCTTCATTAGGATACACATCTCAAGGACATCAAGTTAAAGGCTGAGAAATAAAATTCAGAGTGAGTCCTCATAGCACCATCTGTTATAATTACCTCTGAGAAGCAGAAAATCTTCCTGTGACAAAATGGAGCATTGTATTAAGAAATCAAAACTGTCCTAGTATAGTAGCACATGCCTGTAATCCCATACTCAGGAGGAAGAGGCCAGAGGATAGTGAATTTGAAGCTAGCCTGAGCTAGAGCAACTACAAAGCCAGCCTTGAAATATAATGAGGTCCTACCTCAAACTCCTAAAAGAAAGTAAAATTCAGTTCTTGCAAGACTTGTTGTTTAGCATAAATTATTTCCATATTCATTGTCCATCATGATCCTCCCTATTCCATATATATTCTATAGCAACTACCTCTAATGAGATAGCTAATATCCAAATGCTATATTTCACAAAATCTATTATGGAATATATATCTGTCCTCATTTACTTTCCCTATAAAACTTATTTTAACAAATGTTTTTATTAATAAAAATTTTGTTCACATTACTCAAAAACTATGTAGTTCAACAGTCATAAAACTGCACCACAGGTGCCTGCTCATATTTTTCATCTGAGAATATGTTACAGCACACAGAGTTTTTCAAAAAGAAAAAACTTTTAAGGAGAAGACTCAGTAGGAAAATGTACTTGTCCCAAGACTATCCCACATGTTGGAAAGAGAGAACCAACACCTGCAAATTGTCCTCTGACCTTCATGTCCATGATATGGCATGATGTTGTACTTACTTTCTCTCTGTCTTGCTATTTCACTGATATAGTCTCTGGATAATAACTTATAAATTCAGGGCATCTTTTATGTGCCAGGTATTGAGCCAAATGCTTTGTGTCAAAGGTAAAGAGATGGTTTTTGCTCAGTCGAGCACATCAATAAGAATTCTTCACAGAACACCTCTATTACTTTTGGTCATTCAAGACTGAACCACCTAAGACAACATAGCCTTGAAACTCTCAACCCCGAGAGTACTCATTTTCTTATTTCAAAACATTCAGTTGTCAAATAAAGATTGAATATATTCAACTTAATTAATTAGTTAATATACATATAAATTATATAGGGGTCATCACAATCCAGTTACTTAATGTTCCTGTCATAACCCATAATTAATATTTGATTCTCAAGGCTTGTTCATCTTATAAATGAGAACATCTTTCCTTTGGCCAGCAGCTTCCATTTTCCCACTACCCAGTCCTTGGCACCAACCAGTGTTCCCTGCTTCTGAGAGTTCAACTGCTTTAGATTTCACATCCAATATCATATACTATTTGTCTTTCTGGGTCTGGCTTGCTTCCATAGTGCCCTTCAATCCCATCTGTGTAGTAAAATAACAGCATCCTTACCATTTTATATAAGTACCATAATATTTTATTAACTTTTATTTAACTGATGCCCAAAGCATAAAAATTCATGTATTGTATAGAATTCAACATTTTTTCACATAAGTAAGTCCTGTTAGGTACAATGTATTTTGTACCTAACAGGACTTACTTGTACCCATGATCTAGTCATCTCTTACTCTGATGCATTATGGACCAAGCTTCTTGCACACAAACCACATGTGTTCTGTTTAGCTTTAATTGTCAGCTTCACACTTCCTGGAGTTCTCTAAGAGGAAAGCCTCAGTTGAAGGATGGCTTGATGAGATTGACACCATTCCCTCAACAGGTGGTCCTGGGATATATAAGAAAGTTATTAAAGCATTGGCCTGTGAGTACACAAGCCAGCAAGAACATTCCTCCATGGTTTCTGCCTTGGAATTCCTGCTTGAGTTCCTGACCTGACTTTCTCCAACACTGTAATGTGAGGTTTTAAACCTTTTCTTTCCCTTAGTTGCATTTGGTTAAGATATTTCATCAAAGCAACCAAATGAAACAAAACTAACCTCTAAACAATAGCACATTCCCAGCAAATGTCACAATGTTTCTGTTTCCTCTATACTTCATTAATCATATCATTATTATCGATTGTCTCTTACCCAATAGCTTTGTCAATATATGTGAGCTAGTATCTCATTGTGCCTTTGTTTGTTTGCTTGTTTTGATAATGATGATGTATATCATTGGTCATTTTACATGTCTTTAGAAAGTTCAGGACCCAAATCCTTTGGCCATTTTCTAAATCAAGCCATTTGTTTCTTGTTTAGTTGGGTGAATTTTCATCTATTTTGATATTAACTTCGTATCAGCTAAGTTGGCAAAACACGTCTGATAGTATAATAAGAGGCACTTACTTTGCAGGTTGCTTACATTCTTGGACAGAAGCATTTAAGTTGATGCTGTCCATGTGTCTGTTTGTTGGGGGTGGGGAGTGCTCTTTCTGCATTTGGTGTCATATCTTGCCTAAGGAATCGTTGTCAAAACTAGTATTCAGGAACTTCCGTCCTTTGTTTCCTTCTAGGATCCAACACATAAGCCTCTACTCTAATTCATCATAATGTGCATATGTGCTTCAGGCAAGATTCAGTTTGAAGATTTTGCATGGATACTCAGTGTTCTCCCACCTCTTACCAACACTGCTTCTGATACTTATTTAGCACTAAAATCTATAGCTTTCTCATCCTTCTTCTTAGATTATTTTTGTGAAGCACCTTCATTAGTCTTAGGAGGAAAGCTCAAGACACGATGACATTTCTATGAAAGATCTTCCCATGGTTTTGCTGTAAGGGCTGCATGGATAATATCGACAGAATGCGTTTTGTGTCTTGGGGGAAAATTACTTCTTTTTTTTAAACATGATATACTTCATGAATCCTTACATAGAGATCATGCTAATCTTTGCCCCTTCTTCCCAATTTTAGCTGCCAAAGAGAGCATGGGAAGAATTATTTCTAATGTTAAAGTCAAAATATGTATCTGTCTTTTCAGTTCTTCTCCTTTATGATATCTGTTTTATCATGAGATAAAGAAAAAAACTGCATTAAAATAACAGAAAAGAGAAACTTATAAAAGCTTACTATCTTTAATCAATCCATTCTCTTGACTCTGAGGTCAGATAGACATCCAATCAAATATCCACTCTTTTTCTAGAACTAGATGGCCTGTGTGTGTGTGTGTGTGTGTGTGTGTGTGTGTGTGTGTGTGTATCTTGAAGTGTTGTTGGGTTGTGTTATATTATGAAAAATTCTGAGGCCTCACTAATGCTATTATAACCATACACAGTATTTTATCCTTCATAACTGAAATCTCCACAATCATTTAGTTTTATACTTTTATAAAGTATGCCTTTTTCTAATAACAGGTTAATTAAAAGAAGATATTTAGCCACATTGTCAAGTACTTTTTTTGTCAATGTGAAGTATTTTTTTTTTTGTCACAGAGTCTCCTATAATTTTGAGAAGTCCCTGTTTTGGGGGTGTATTTAAATGGTAATTTTAAGAGCAGATGAATTATTTGTACTCTTCAGAAGAACATGCATTTTCTTGATCTTAAAAACAAGTAAAGTTTTTTAAGAACAGTTGAACGTAGGTCATTATCACAGGCCTCTAGATAAGCAAACTGAGGAAAAGGTTGCATTCAAACTGAAAGCATTATTATTTTTTAATAATGTAATATAGTCTAATACAAAAATGTATTAGACTATATTAATTATACAGAAAACTGGGTTTTATTATGTCATTTTCATATGTAGTGGGGTTTTTTAATCATATTCATCCCCATTACTCTCATTTATTCCCCTTATACTCCTGATCCCTTTCCCCTTTCCATGTAGTTTTTTCTCCTCCACCCCTCCTTCCTTCCTTCTCTTCGCCTCCTTTCTTACTCCCCTGCCTTCTTTCCCCATCTCCCTTCCTTCCTTCCTTCCTTCCTTCCTTCCTTCCTTCCTTCCTTCCT
>CABHPQ010150545.1:0-27635 GCA_902168405.1 Peromyscus aztecus | reverse complement strand
TTCCTTCCTTCCTTCCTTCCTTCCTTCCTTCCTTCCTTCCTTCCTTCTTTTGTTCCTTCCTTCCTTTCTCCTCCCTTCTTTCTCCCTCCCCCCCTCCCTTCTTTCTGTCTCTGTCTCTCTGTGTCTGCATAAATGTAGTCATTTGGGAACTCTCTGCAGCTACTGTCAGCTGTTCTGGAGAAACTTCTTTATGCAGTGATCAGCAGTAACCACAGAGCATCATAACTGGTCAAAGTGCTGAGATACAGACTGTTGAAAGCTCAGCCAAAACAGTAGTTCTGTATCACTCTTCCAAGAAGCAGAGACCATCCTGAAAGAGGGTGTGGAGATAGTCTAAGTGCTGAGGAAGAAGTGGGATGGGGTTGAACACTTTTTCAAACATGACATCACCATTACACCTTTGATCTCACAGAAGATATCATTACCGGCACAAGACCTGTGCAAATTTGGGCCTGTCAACATCCGTCATGGAAAGCAGAGAAGGGCTCATGAGCTCCGTCCCAGAACCTAGACACAGTAATGATAGCTGAGGGAGAAGTTCACTAGCCACTACTCCTCTTGAAGATCTGTAGGCAGTTTATTAAGAAAAAGAGAGGCATTTTCTTTAGTGGTGTATTCACTGGTAAGGAGCCCATGCTCTTTTAAATAACCCTTTACCTATGCTCATAAGTAACCCTAACACACTATAATTTTAAAGGCCTTTTCACTAGTACTGTTGTTTCTCAATAATAGTTGGTGTGTTCACTTCATATTTTGTTAAAACAACAACAACAATAATAATAATAAGTGGTAGGTGGAAGGTTTTATGAAAAATGATACGATATTTTGTCTTACATTCTATATCGGATTTATATGTAAATGACATATAATAAATATAAATAATATATAATAACAATAAATAGTATTATATATAATAAATATAAAAAGAGTGACAGTCTGTGCACCAAGTAGTTCAATAATAACTCCTGGAAAAGGGAAGCATCCTGTATTGTTCACTCCACTAGACTGGATGTCTCAGCAGTGGCAATCTGGTGCTGGAGTCCCTGGGAAGTCCTAGAGATCCTCTGGTTTTCAGTGTACATTGTAATCCCAAAGAAGTAGGTTCTTAAGACTATTGAAGGAATGCCTCAGGAATGGGATAGATGAACTTGTAGTGACAGTGAGGACAAGCATGCAAAAAGCAAAATTTACTTCTCCTATGTCCTTTTATGTGAGTTGCCACCAGAAGGTATGGTGTAGATTTAGGGTGAGTCATCTGATCTCAAATAATCCAACCAAGAAAAATCTCCCACAGGTGTATCCAAATGCTTGAATTTTAGCTAATTCCAGATGTAGACAAGTTGACAATCAATATTAGCCATCACACAAGGTCTTCGTATGATGCCAAAGCTGACTCTTACATAGCCTACACTAACATTGAATTTATGATCCTTCTGCTTTATCCTCCTGAGTTCTGAAATTATACTTGTGTTACATTTGTGTCCAACTATATTTTAGTATTATTAATTAAAGTGATGTCAAATACCAAACAACTGTCTAAAAATAATAAAATGTTGTGTGAAGAAATATTCAACAATATTATAACATACACACACACACACACACACACACACACACACACCACAGTGACCTATAAAAACAAAAGGCATTCTCTCTGATCTTATAACTCTTGCAGTACAGGATAAGCAAAGTGAAGAAGAAAATGGCATGAAACTTACTATGTGATACATTGCACAGCAGTGGCTGTGACTTATACATGCAATTAACATAGAAAACAGTATAAATGACTTCAAAATAGAAATAGTAACCCTACATGTATCAACATGGTGATTGGCAAGCCTCCAAACACTGTGACTGTAAATTTCACTTTGGTTATTTCTATATTTACTATTCATATATTAGTAACCTTCTTTGTTTGTGTGTTGTGGATTGTTAACAAGAGAAGTTTTTGTTATAGTGTATTAAAAACATCAATCACTTAAACAGAATTTGTTGGAAATCTAATGGGTTTACTGTTAAGAAATAAATTCATAGTTTTTTATGCTGTTGCCTTGTCAGTCTTTCTTCTAGGTATTTTTAACTTCTCTGATTTCTTTCATCACTAATTGTGGCCTTCCCTACTTTATAGCCTCCATGTTCTTCTCATATTTTATAGTTCTGTTTTCATCACAGTTTATGTATAGAGTTGGGTTTTTATAGTTACTGTGGTGTATCTATGTCTCTTAGGATTTATTTTTCTATTGAAATTCTATACTGGGAATGATCTAACTACCTAAATATTAAAGAGTGCTTCAGTGAGAAATCTCTGCATTTGTTCTTCCTGTGGATGTATTTGTCATGGGCCAAGAAGTGAGGGGATAACAAAAGATACCCACTCCTTCTCCTGACAGTAGTGACCCTGTTTGTTATAGTATGCAGGAGGTTGTGGCTGAGAACCTCAGAACCCAGGGTTGAAAGGACTGTGACAGGGAAACTAACCTAGGTAAAATTTTATAGCAACCTTTTGCTTAGATAGATCTACCATGAAGCACACCAGCCATCAGCATGACACCCACATGAGTTCCACCCTGATCTATGCCCTCACAAGGATGCCAACTGATGCAGAAGAAGCCACCATTTTTGGCACTGCTGCTTCTCTCCAAGTTCCTTCACGTCCATGTTTCCTCGGGAAAATACGCGCAAGTCACAGTCTATCTCTACACACCCATTGAAAACAGTGTAGCATCAGAACATCTTCAGAAGCTCCACTTGCTTCACATTCATGGGAAAACTGTGTGTACAAGTCTTTCTACCATGTCCTTGATTTCTTGCATTGCTTCTACATGCAGGGGTTTTGAGTCTCAACTTGAAACTATGTTGTGGTTTAATGTCCTCTCTTCCAGTGTGGAATGTGTGCATCTGAATCTGAGTGTCTGTGTGTCTGTGCAGTCTACTTTTGCTTATCTACTCTGACTTTTGTCCAAAAGAAATTCAGCAGCTATTGGAGTAAATCCAATGTCAATGCAGTGTTCAGTGCTTCCGCTTTCAGATTTCCATCAGCTTACTCTTGAAGAATTCAGTTAAACAAGAATGGCTCAGAGGCTGGAGAGATAGCTGGCTCAGTGGTTAAGAGTGATTGCTTTTGTTACCAAATATCCAAGCTAGTTTCTAGCACCCACAAAACGCACTCATGATGCCTGCAGTGCGTGTTCCATGGGGTCTGATGCCCTGTTCTGGTTACTATGAGCTGTAGCAGGAATGTTAGAAGGTCTTATTAATAAAATCAAACCTGAGGCCAGTTATCGGGGTGAATGCTGGAAGATCAGAGAAGCAGAACAAGCCACAGCTATCTCACCTCATCAGTTCCTCAGCTGGTCCTGTTTCCTCAGACTGGAAACCTCTGTGTCCTCATCCCAATGGCTCTCAGCTGAACTGCTGCTCAAAAGCCTGAAAGCTTAACCAGCCAAATGCTTAACCAGCCAAATGCTTCTAGTTTCTGGTCCTCACACCTTATATATCTTTCTGTTTTTGCCATCACTCCCTGGGATTAAAGGCTCACGTCTTGGGATTAAAGGCGTGTGTCACCACGCCTGGCTGTTTCCAATGTGGCCTTGAACAGATGGATTTCTGCCTCTGGAATGCTAGAATTGAAGGCGTGTGCTATCACTGCCTAGCCTAAGTATCTAGTGGCTTTTCTGTTCTCTGACCCCAGATAAGTTTATTAGGGTACACAATATTTTGGGGAACACAATACCATCACAATGAGCACCTGCACTCACGTGATATAGACACAGATAAACACACAAATGCACATAAGTAAAAATAAACTTTAAAATATTCAAATAATATTGGCTTAAAGTAACTGAGAAGTTCTCTCACAAAACAAGACGGACTGAAACTCCTGCTGCTTGCATTGGTCTCCTGTAGTATCTGCATTGTGAGTAGAATGTGGGAGTGAAATTATTCATCAGCCAGGTAGCTGTCTGCCCACTGGAGAAAGTCCTTCTTCGGCGGTAGTTATCACACGAAGATGTTTTGTTATGTTGTCTTCTTTGGGGAGTCATTGTGAGGGTCAAATAGACTAAGGTGGGGGGGGCAGACAAATTGAAAAGCACTAGAGAATTTTAAGAAATCATCACTAATGTACCCGATTTTATAGGTATTTGGCAATGTCTCATCAATTCAGTTTAAAGTTTGTTAATAGTCTAATTATTTGTGATTTCTAGATTCTCATCTGTTTATACCATTTTTTGACCTGCTAATGCATGCATTTTAAGTAAAAAAATAAAATTCAAACTGGTAAAGTCTACTGCCTCTGAGGGGGATTTAAATGAAGTAACTTGGGATAGTTAAAATCATGTTGGGCTCTTCCTGATTGCATAGCATTCTCAATATGACTGATTGTGGTCACTGTCTCTGGTAGGAGAATTGCTGAAGTATTCTTAGGTCATTCACTTCTGTAAGAAACGTGTTGCATTTTTATTAACTAGTTTAGTTAAATAATGGGAAGTATATTTCTCAACTTTGTAATTTACATGAAACTAATAGGAACAAAAAGCAGTAACTGAAATCTGAAAGAGTGGATTTGCTTCATAAAAACTAAAATATGATGCATGCAGCCTTATGTGTTCCAAGTAATTAAAAATTAGGTCAATAAAAGTATACAATATGTCCTGCTATATACTTCAAAGATGACTTTACACTTAGTAAATATAATCACAAACTACAGTATTAAAGTTTCAGCATTCAGGCTTAAAGAGAGGATTTACTAGGTAAAGCCCTCACTGAGGAGCTGAGTTCAAGCCCCAGAACCCCAGCACGTACTTCCAAGCCGAGTGCTGAGACAAAGGGGTAAGAGGCTTACTGGAGCTTCCTGGTCAAACAGTCTAGCTGAGTTTAAGATCCCTAACATAATGAGGGACACTGTTTCAAAAATTTAAAATACATGGTTCCTGAGGAAACATAACCAAGGTTGACTTTTGGCATTCACACTCACGTGCACAAATGTGTACCTACATTTGAACCCATATGCATATCCACACTACACATATCCACACAAAAATGAAGAAGTATGAAGAGAAGAAATCTGTCATTCAAAAGCATGAAATGAAAATACTACCCATACTACTCCACTAAATGTGTTAAGACTGCAAATTTAAAACAGCTCAAAAATTCTTTGATTAAATAAACATTGATTAAATAAAAGATACATTTGTTAAAAAATTGTTGAGAAATACCTCTGCAATTATGTAATATAATACCATAGATTTTTATGTAATATAATATCATACATTTATTACTGAATTGAAAAATGATTGCAGGAAGTATTATGGCATGCTGTCGTTTGGGCAACTGGCAGAGCAATAATTATGCAACATAAAAAGGTAAAGATAGCTATTTGTATGAAAAAGGATACAATATAGGAGCAGTCATAGGTCTTTATGAATATGCATTGTTCACTTCTTTGATCATGGAACTTTTAATACGTCTATCATCATGAAATAGTATTTCTTACAAAAAAATCTTTCTGACTACATCTGAATTTGTAGGTGTTATTCAACCTAGAGAATGTCTACTCCAAATCAATTAGAAGAAAATTGTGAGTTGACTACTGGGCTCTAGTGACAGCACTGTAAGTCATATTATCAAGAGTAAATAAATTGCAGGTGTTTGTGGAGATTGTTGCATGTAATGGGGGATGAAACAAATATGTGTTCTAATCCTTTCTTCACTGGCGAGTAGAATCATATTAATGTGATTACCAGCAAAAATTTACAACATACACTAAACTGCATATGATTCAGTATGTGAGTTAATGAAATATAACAAGAGATATGACTGGTTTCCTTCAGAAAAGGCTAGGTAAAACATATTATTTTGCAAACTGTTTGCTAAATGGAAACTTTAACCTCATCTTGATTTCCTATATATATTCTGCAACTAGAAAAGAAGAAAGCTGTTCTTTTTGAAAATATCTTAGCTACCAAATAGATAAGGATTTGATTTTTAGATTTAGAAGCACAATGTTTTCTACATTTTACAATTCTCAAAAAAATGAGTGGATCTAGTCATTGAACATGAACAGTTCCTAGGTATTATCTGTCTCCTTATGGAAGAACATAAGATTATCTGTGAAGCAGCACTGTCAAAAAGTGAATATAAGTCAGAAAACCATTATATATCTAATTTAAAGAATAGATATGTAATAGATATTTTACATTATACTGTATGTTACAACAAATCACATATGCCATGCTTTTATGACATATTTGGCTCTTTGTTTCATATACATGAAGTAATAACATATTTTGATTTAAAGTATTTTGAATATTTGAAGTATGGTAAAAGTATTGTGATTATAATCAGAGAAAGTTTCATCAGAACACAAAAGAATATACAGACAATATTGTTGAGATTGCATGAAGCCTATAGAGAAATACATACTTTTACATTATATTGTGTTACTTACTTTTATATGGTCACAATTTTTGGTCAGACATAAATATTTCCTAAAATCGGGTAGATCAACCATCAGGGACACTTGAAACTTGTCACAATCACTGCCAAGATGAGCCCATTAAAGCTGGGTGAAACAAGGCCATTATCCTTCTGTGTGGAGCCAAACATGGAGAGCTAACAGCTGACTGTAAGCTGGGCTCTTGTGATTGCCCAAGGGAAAATCCTTTTGTTAAGACTGCAAGGAATTGCTGGCCATGGATGTATTGGCATCTCTGTGACTCTCAGTGGTGCCTGATCTCCAGAGGCTAAATTTGACAGTAGCAGAAGCTGTCATAAATTGAATCCTCTGGTGTCAATAGGATGATAAGATTTCAGCATGGCAGAAACATGAATAAAATGACTTTGTCAGGCAAAAGGTTAATGAGGATGTCTTGCCTGCATAGGTATGTGACAATGGCTCCTAAGCTACTGTGCTTTTTAAAATGACACATATGGAAATAAATCTGTATATACCTTTACTTTTCATAATAAGAAAAATAATAAATAAAAAGGAGCTGCAATCAAAAGATTGTCAAATGTTAGAGAGTAAATGTTCCCCTCCACAAGTTCATGAAAGAAAAAAATTGCTTCTTTGCCCTATTCATGAACAAGTATACAAGCCATTTAAAATGCATTCCAGTAGAAGCTCTAGGTGAGTACCATGCCCCTGATGTTAGACAAAAAGTAACATCACATACTCTTTAAAGTCAACAGCAGACTGTCACTACACTTGTTTATTGAAAATGGGATGCTAACCAATTACTGAGCTGCACAAAACCAAAGCTAATATAAAATAATTTGAGAGGTAAAAATACAGAGAACGACTGACTGTGGTATGTCTGGCCCATCTATAACACAACCTAAAGCTCAGGGAACATTTCAGAAAAGAAGACAGGAAATTCTAAGAGCCAGAGGACCAGGAAGTCTGCTACAAGACTAAGCATTCTAGAAATGAAAAGAAGTATACTCAAGAAGTCTCAACAACATGGCTGCCTAAACAAGACATGATCATTGACCTCACCAGTTGACATGTCAACATGGATGCCGGTGGAGTCAGGGGTGTTGCAGATCTCATGGAACCTGACCCCTTAATGAAAAGCTTCAAGCAATTAACAACTGCTGAGAGAGGAAGAACTATTCTTCTCCAGGGATGAGCCTCCTAAATGGTCATGTAATACCAAATGGTCAGCCCTAAAGATATAGAAATACAGGTGACACTAAAGAGACCCAGCAAGTTGTATTTATATATTTCTTTGCGTGTGCATGAGTGTGTGTGTGTGTGTGTGTGTGTGTGTGTGTGTGTAACAATACTAATTAAACAAAAAGAGGCCATGAATTTCAGAGAGAGCTGAAGGGTAATGGGAAGTACTAGATAGAGAAGGAAGGGAAAATAGTGTAATTATATTTTAATTAAATAAAAATAATTGTCAAAAGGCATGCTTTCTCATATGGTTCTCTCTTATAGAGTAAGAAATAAACTTATATTTACGTATGTTTTATAGCAGAAGGAGAGGAGAGATTCATATATATTCAGTGAATAACTCACATATCTGTTTTGTATTTTAAACTACCTCTCTCACACACACACAACCTGTCAGTTTAGGGAAGGCCACATCTTCTTTACTTAGGAATTTAAAATGCCTCCACAACTTCTTGTAACTGATAGTTCACAAATATTTTCCAAATAAAACTTGAGACTACTTGAAAGAGTAATGAGACTAAGTAGATAGAGCAAGAGAAAATTCTAGTCTTGAACTAGTAAAGGTCACTATTGAATTCTGGTCTTGTGAAAGCCATTATAAATGGGGTCTGAGTCCTTTTCATGGGTGTGGTAGTTTTTAGTAAGAATAGAGCCTGTAGGTTCATGTATTTGAATGCTTTGTTATTAGTTGGTGAAACTGTTTCAGGGAAGGATGGGGCACGGTTGAAGGAACAGTGAGACTAGGAGTGGGTTTTAAGGTTTCGAAGACCCATACCAGGCTCAATTTCTCTTTTTCTCTACCTTCTGCTTGTGAATAAGATGTAAGCTCTCAGCTACTGCTCCATTGCCATGCCAGCCTGATTGCTGCTTTGCTCACACTTATGACGGTCAAGGACTCACCCTCTGGAACTGTAAGCAAGTCCCCAACTAAACGCTTTTTGTGTAAGTTGTCTTTTTTCCTTATTCGAAAATTTTTTATTCATTTTATGACAAGAACTTTAAGTCCTTGATGAAAAAATTGAAGAAGGTATCAGAAAATAGAAAGAGGTCCCATGCTTTTGGATACGTAGGATCAATATAGTAAAAATGGCAATCTTATATAAAGCAATCTACAGATTCAATGCAATCCCCTTCAAAATCCCAACACAATTCTTCACAGACCTCAAAAGAACAATACTCAACTTCACATGGAAAAACAAAAACCCCGGGATAGCCAAAACAATCCTGTACAATAAGGGAACTTCAAGAGGCATCACTATCCCTGACTTCAAGCACTACTATAGAGCTATAGTAATAAAAATGGCTTAGTATTGGCATAAAAACCAACATGTTGGCCAATGAAATCGAATTGAAGACCCTGACATTAATCAACACACCTATGAACACCTGATTTTCGACGAAGAAGCCAAAAATGTACATTGGAAAAAAGAAAGCATCTTCAACAAATGGTGCTGGCATAACTGGATGTCAACACATAGACGATTACAAATAGATCCATATCTATTGCCATGCACAAAACTCAAGTCCAAGTGGATCAAAGACCTCAACATAAATCCAGCTACACTGAACCTGATAGAAGAGAAAGTAGGAAGCAGCATTGAATGCATCAGCACAGGAGACCATTTCCTAAATATTATACCAGTAGCACAGACACTGAGAGCAACAATTAATAAATGGGACATGCTGAAACTGAGATGCTTCTGTAAAGCAAAGGACATGGTCAATAAGACAAAATTACAGAATGGGAAAAGATCTTCACCAACTTCTCATCTGGCAGAGTACTGACCTCCAAAATAAATAAAGAATTCAAGAAACTAGACATCAAAATACCCAACAATCCAATTTTAAAAATGGGTTGCAGAGTTAAATCGAGAATTTTCAACAGAAGAAATTCAAATGGCTGAAAGATATTTAAGAAATTGCTCAATATCCTTAGTCATCAGGGAAAACCAAATCAAAATAACTCTGAGACACCATCTTACACCTGTCAGAATGGCTAAAATAAAAAGCACTGATGACAGCTTATGTTGAAGAGGATGCAGAGCAAGGGAAACACTCCTCCACTGCTGGTGGAAATGCAATCTTATAAGGCCACTTTGGAAAACTGTATGGCAAATTCTCAGAAAAGTGGGAATCAATCTACTTCAAGAACCGATGATACCACTCTTGGGCATATACACAAGGTATTCTCAGTCATACCACAAGGGCACTTGCTCAACTATGTTCATAGCAACATTATTTGTAACAGCCAGAGCCTGGAAACAACCTGGATGCTCCTCAACTGAAGAATGAATTAAGAAAATGTGGGACATATACACAATGGAGTATTACTCAACTGTAAAAAACAATGACATCATGAAATTACAGGCAAATGAATGGAACTAGAAAATATCATCCTGAGTAAGGTAACCCAGACTCCTAAGACAAACATGATATGTACTTACTCGCAAGAGGATAGTAGATGTAAAGCAAAGGATAACCAGACTACAACCCACACCTCCAGAGAAGCTAGGTAACAAGGAGGACCCTGAGAGTCACACATGGATCCCCTTGGGAAAGGGAAATGAATGAGATCTCCATGACTAAACATGGAGCATTAATGGGGAGGAGATAGGGGATGAGAACATGAGGGAACAGAATAGTCAAGCTGGGGGAGGGACAGAGTGGGAGAGCAGTGAAAGAGATATCTTGATAGAGGGAGTCATTATGAGGATAGGGAGAAGCCTGGTACTAGGAAAATTCCCAGAAATCCACAAGGATGACCCCAGCCTAGACTACTAGCAATAGCGGAGAGGGTACCTGAACTGGCCTACTCCAGCAATCAAATTGGTGAATACCCTAACTGTCGTCATAGAGCCTTCATCCAGTAACTGATGGAAGCAGATGCAGAGGTCCACAGCCAAGCCCCAGGCCAAGCTCTAAGAGTCCAGTCGAAGAGAGGGAAGAGGGATTATATGAGCAAGGGGGGCCAAGATCATGATGGGGAAATCTACAGGGACAACTGAATCAAGCTCACAGAAACTCACAAACTTTATACCTACAGCTGTGGAACATGCATGGGACCAGACTAGGCACTCTGCATAGGGGAGACAGTTGTGTAGCTTGGTCTGTTTGAGGGGCCCCTGGCAGTGGGATCAGGATCATGTGTGAACTGACTTTTTGGAGCCCCTTATCTGTGGTGGGACACCTTGTTCAGCCTAGATACAGGCAGGAGGGGCTTGGTCCTGCCTTAACTAAATGTACCAGATTTTGCTGACTCCCCATAGGAGCCCTTACCCTTTTGGAGGATGGACTGGGGCCATGGATGGGGGAAGGCTGGAGGGGAGAAGGAGGGATGAGTGGAGGATCTGTGGCTGTTTGGTAAAATAAATAAACAAAATTCATTTTTATTATGAAAATGTATTTATTCATTTTACATACCAGTTAAAGATCCCCCTCTTCCCTCTTCCTGCCTTTACAGACTCTCCTCCAACCCACCTCCTATTCTCTCCTACAAGAAGGTAAGGCCTTCCATGGGGAGTCAGTATAGCCTAGTACATTTAATAGAGGCAGTCCAAGCCCCTCCCACTGCCTCAAGGCTATGTGAGTTGTCCCATCATAGGTAGTGGGTTCCAAAAGCCTGTTCATGCATCAGAGATGGATTCTGATCCTACTGCCAAGGTGTCCCTTAAGCAGATCAGGCTACACAACTGTCTCACTTATGCAGAGGGCCTAGTCCAGTCCCATGCAGGCTCCACAGCTATTGATTTAAATTTCATCAGTTCCCATTAGTTTAGTTTGGTTGTTTCTGTAGGTTTCCCTATCATGATCTTGATGCTCTTGCTCATAGATTTCATCTTCTCTCTCTTTGACTGAACTCCTGGAGCTCAGCCTGATGTTTGGTTGTGGGTCTCTGCATCTGTTTCCATCAGTTACTGGAGAAAGGCTCTATGATGACAATTAGCATATTCACCTATCTGATTACTGGGGTAAACCAGTTCAGGCACCCTCTTCACTATTGTTAGTAGTCTAATCTGGGGTCATCCTTGGGGATTCCTGGGAACTTCCCTAGGACCCAGTTTCTCCCTATCCCAATGATGTCTCCCCTATCATGGTATCTCTTTCATTGCTCTCCTACTCCATCCCTGTTCCAGTTCAACCATCCAATTCCCTTATGTTATCATCCTTCATCCCCTACCTCCATCCCCACTCCTCACCCCCAGTTTACTCATGTAGATCTCATCTATTTCCCCTTCCCAGGGTGATCCATGCATCCCTCTTTGGGTCCTCCTTGTTAATTAGCTTCTCTGGAGCTGTGGGTTGTAGTCTGGTTATCCTTTGCTTTACATCTACTATCCTCTTATGAGTGAGTACATACCACATTTGTCCTTCTGAGTCTGGGTTACCTCACTCAGGATGATATTTTCTAGTTCCATTCATTTGCCTGCAAATTTCATGATGTCATTGTTTTTTACAACTGAATAATACTCCATTGTATATATGCACCACATTTTCTTAATCAATTCTTCAGTTGAGGGGCAACTAAGTTGTTTCCAGGCTCTGGCTGTTACAAATAATGTTGCTATGAACATAGTTGAGCAAGAGCCCTTGTTGCATGACTGAGGATACCTTGTGTATATGCCCAAGAGTGGTATCATTGGGTCTTGAGGTGGATTGATTCCCAGTTTTCTGAGAAACCACTATACTGATTTCCAAAGTGGCTGTACAAGTTTGCACTCCCACCTACAATGGAGAAGTGTTCCCCTTCCTCCACATCCTCTCCAACATAAGCTGTCATCAGTGTTTTTAATCTTAGCCATTCTGACAGGTATAAGATGGTGTCTCAAAGTTGTTTTGATTTGCATGTCCCTGATGACTTAGGATATTGAGCAATTCCTTAAATATCTTTTGGCCATTTGAGATTCTTCAGTTGAGAATTCTCTGTTTAGCTCTGTAGCCCATTTTTTTAATTGGATTGTTGGGTATTTTGATGTCTAGTTTCTTAAGTTCTTTATATATTTTGCAGATTAGCCCTCTGTCAGATGTGGGGTTGGTGAAGATCGTTTCCCATTCTGTAGTCTGTCATTTTGTCTTATTTAGTGTCCTTTGCCTTACAGAAGCTTCTCAGTTTCAGGAGAAAAATTCTTAAATTAAAATTTTTAAAAAGGTATGTGAGTAAATTAAGCCAAGAGAGAGTCTGCTGGTTATGGTGATATTTTATTTGTGCATCCCAATAAAGCTTATCTGGGGATCAGAGGGAAAAGCCAGCTACTATATTAAACATAGAGTCAGGCAGTGGTAGCACATGTCTTTAATCCCAGCATTCAGGAGGCAGAGATTCATCTGAATCTCTCTGAGTTCAAGGCCATACTGGAAACAGAGCCAGGCATGGTGGCACACACCTTTAATCCCAGCACAATTTAACCATAAAAGGTCTAGAAGTCTGTACAGACAGACAGGAAGTGATAGAGCTGGGTGGAAAGAGGAAGTGATATCGCTAGGCAGAGAGAGGAAGGAAGATGGCAGGGCACAGAAAGGTTTATAGGCATTAGTATACAGGAAGTAGCTCTCTCTTGGGCTGAGGATTTTCTAGCAGTAAGAACTTGTGGCTGTTGCTTGCTCTATTCCTCTGATCTCTCAATTTACACCCCAATATCTGGCTCTGGGTTTTTTATTAATAAGAACTTTTAAGATTCATGTTATAGCTGGCTAGCCCCCCCCCCAGCTTATTCTAGATACATGAGCAATAAAAAGTTTAATGTCCTATTAAAAAAAGAAATTTTTTATTCATTTTACATACCAACCACAGATCTCCCTCTCGCCCCTCCTCCAGCTCCCCCTACCTTTCAACCCCAACCCATGCCCTATCCTCTCCTCTGAAAATGTAAGGCCTCTCATGGGGAGTCAGCAAAGCCTAGTACATTCAGTTGAGGCAGGTTCAAGCCCCTCTCCATTGCATCAAGGCTATGCAAGTTGTCTCGCCATGGGTAATGGGCTCCAAAAAGTCAGCTCATGCACCATGGATAGATTCTGCTCCTAATGACAGGGGGCCCTCAAACAGACCAAGCTACAAAACTGTCTTGCTTATGCAGAGGGTCTTGTCCAGTCCCATGAAGGCTCCCAAGCTGTTGGTCTAAAGTTCGTGAGTTCCCACTAGCTTGGTTCGATTGTCTCTCTAAGTTACCTTTGTCATGGTTTCTCTTCACAGCAACAGAAAAGTAACTAAGACAATGAGTGTCTGTGAGAGTTTGTGAATATAATGCAGTTATTTTCTTAGTCATCACTGACTTTAGAAGTCAAAATCATTGTTATGAGAAATTCTTTGTGAAATTCTAGCCTCACTAGAAACAAAACTGGCATTCAATATTCTATCTTGGTTATAGACTGATACCCTTCAAAGAATGAAAATAGGTTCAGGTTTCCCAGTTCCAAACATCCACCTTGTTTTTGTTTGTTTAAAAAGAAAAATAAAGCAACATTTAAAAAGAAAAAAGAATAAAAGAAAATTAAATAAAACCTGGGTAGCTCAGAGCAAATAAAGATAGAATAGATATAAAATTACAACATGATAGCACCAATAATAGTCACTATGAAAGCTGTGCTGTATTTACTGAAGCATATCACTGCAGCTCAGGAAAGGTTAGGGCAAAAGTACCTTTTCCTACCTTAGTAATTTAAAAAAGAATACAAGACTTCATTTCTATAAGAGAAAGGAGTCATTGAAAATCCACTTCCATGACCCAAGGTGCTATCAACTTTCCACTCGCTGTGACACATACTCTACAAAGACTTTAGTTGTCTGACAGCCTGTTAAGAATGACATTAGTCCATTGTACTGGTGGTGCATTAATTTTACTTGAGGAGGAATGAGAGGAAAGCACTCTGGATGCCTTAGAAGTCATTACATGCTGAATGGTTGAAAATAAACCATAAACCTATTCAGTGTCTGGTATTATATGTAAAATTTTAAAGAGCTAATGATCTGAAGGAATGTCTTCTCCATGAAGAGGATGTTATCACATCTTATCATTCCAATAACTAAACTAGTACATTGCTTGGTTTGTGTGTGTGTGTGTGTGTGTGTGTGTGTGTGTATACATACTGAGACTAAAGAGCAGCCTTGGATGTCATTCCTCACATGCCATTTACCTTGTTTTTTGAGACATGATCTCTCTCCCAATCTGGAGATAACCAGACAACCAAGCAGGTTGGACTGACAAGCCAGTGAGCCCAGGAACCCACCTGTCTCTATCTCCCCAGCACTGAGATTATGAATATGGGCTACCATGCTAGCTTTTGTACATGGGTCCTAGAGACTAGAGCCATGTCTCATGCTTGAATGGCAAGCACTTTGCCAACTGAGCTATGTCTCCAGTCCATCTGTGGGTTTTAAGGACAACATACATAACATTCATAACTAGCTCTGCCCCTTTTACTGTGTGACATAGAAAATTAAGGATTCAGGTGGGAATTAGTGTGGTGATATTGTGTTCCCCAAAATATTGTGCACCCTAATAAACTTATCTGGGGTCAGAGAACATGACAGCCACTAGACAGGCATAGAGGCCAGAAAATGGTGGCACTCACACTTTTAACCCTGGCATTCCAGAGGCAGAGATCCATCTGGATCTCTGTGAGTTCGAGGCCACACTAGAAACAGCCAGGCATGGTGACTCACACCTTTAATCCCAGGAAGTGATGGCAGAAAGCAAAAAGGTATATAAGGCATGAGGACCAGGAACTAGGCAGGTTAAGCTTTCAGGCTTTTAGCAGCAGTCAGCTGAGACCTATTCAGATGAGGACACAGAGGCTTCCAGTCTGAGGAAACAGGATCAGCAAGGTATTGGCAAGGTGAGGTAGCTGTGGCTTGTTCTGCTTCTCTGATCTTCTAGCATTTACCCCAATACCTGGCTCTGGGTTTGATTTTATTAATAAGGACTTTTAAGATTTGTGCTACAAATTAGCATGAAGTTCAGTTTTCAGTGTGGACTACCTTCCTGCTCAGCCTAATATGATTCAATAGATCCCACTGAAGTGAAGGTGTTTATAGTTAGAGATGCCTTCTGGAGTGTCTGCAAAACCCCAACAGATTTGCAATATAGATCATAAGAGTTTTGTTAACATTTACTTTCTTATATTAACGTTTCAACAGCAAATCATGGAACTTGCTGTTCACATAGTGCTCCTAAAGCCTGAGAGACAGCCTAAGAACTAGACTGAGACATCAAGTGGCTGTGAGCCGGAATTGTCCATCACAAGCTGATATCAGCACCTCTTTGAAATCACATTGGTGGGGAGGGGTGGGGGGTCAGGAATAGAATCAATCTATCACAGACAAGGAATGATTCATTTGTCTCTAAGCCTGTGTAGCTTTAGAAACCAGAAGCAAAACATATAAATAGTCAGCACAGACACCAATCATCCATCTCTGTTGTATCACAACCTCTTCCTCCACTCACACTTAAGATTTAAAGGGCTGGTAAGAGAAGCATCCTCAATCAAAGGATAGAAAGAGCAAGCTCTGTCCTGGTTCAGAAATGGATCATCCTTGTTTGCTGGTGTGAGTAAAAATACACTGCAGTTTCTCTCCAAAGGCGTCACTTGTGGAGATAGATACTTTAACAACAGCAATGAGGAAAACTCCTTGCAAGAAATAGAGCAGTACATGTGTTTATCATTTTTAGAGAAGGGAGAAGTGGACTTGAAGTAAAACCTTTTCTACCTATCTGTTCACCCACCCGTCCATCCATCTGTACCTGAATCTACAGATCTGAGCGGTCTGGTTGAGATTTGATAATAGATTGGAGGCAAGAAAATCTAAAAGTATGTGTGTGAATATATGTAAATGGGCAATAAAAACCTCTGTGGCTCATGTCAGTGACTAGAAAAGAAACCATTATAGAAGCCCTCAATAGTCAGAAGAAGAAAACCATTTGGTTGTCTGTATCAACTAGATCTACCTCACCCCAAGTTTGCCCAGTGAGAACAGGGACATCCTATCCCAGCTTCAGAAAGAGAGACTATTCAAGAGCCCAAGGTACTAGTAAATCTAGAAATACTCTGTTGCCAGACAGTATGGTATCCATTATTTCTGGACTGAGGTTGCTTCCTAATGGCAACAGAGTTATTGACCTACTGACCTCATAACATGGTACAAGCATGTCAAGAACTTGTCATCACACCCATATATTAAACCTCTTCTATCCTGCAGGAATTCATAGGCTTTTCTTACTGGTGTCACTACTGTTACAAAATTTGTCAAAAAATACCATAGCCGGGCGGTGGTGGTGCACGCCTTTAATCCCAGCACTCGGGAGGCAGAGCCAGGTGGATCTTTGTGAGTTTGAGGCCAGCCTGGTCTACAGAGCGAGATCCAGGAAAGGCGCAAAGCTACACAGAGAAACCCTGTCTCGAAAAACCAAAAAAAAATGTTTAAAAAAAACCATAGACAAAGTATTTTCTCTGAAATAATAGACATGTTACAAATATTGGAGAAATTGTCCTATTATACTCTAGAAGGCTTCAGATGACCCACTGTGAAGTGCTACCCTAGGTTGCTGCGTTGAATGACTTTAGGGGACACTACTGACATAATAGATGACCTGGACCATATTTTCTTAGATTTTGAAAAAGAAATAAAATGATAAGGTTGAACTCAAAAGTATTTGCTGTCTAGTTATTATTCCCCTATATATTTACCATACTAATCGATTATTTTTTAAATTACATATCTGTTTATTATTAGTGTATTACATATGTGTGTGTGCTTGTGCCTGTAATGTGTGTGTGAGTGATGGGGCACACCTATGGAGGTCAAGGGATGACCTACTTCTGGTGTCAGTTCCCTCCTTCTACCATGTGAACCTCCAGGTATTGAACTGAGGTCATCAAGCTTGCACACTCATCACAGGACCACCCTCTTCAGACTGCTCAATAGTTCTCATGGGGGAAAAAAGAGACTTAAAATGTTCCTAAGTACATAGAAATGAACTATATCCAACACCTGCGCCCATGTTTCTAAGTTCTAACAAGATCACACTGAAAGTTTCTCTTCAAATTTCTTTGTCTTCAAAGAGAAACTTGTACTTTGTATGTTTATGTATAAATTAAAATCAGAGCTAGTGAGGCAGCTCAATGTGTAAGGGCACTTGCTACCAAGCCTGACGACCTTAGAACTAAAACTCAAAAGAACGAAAGAAAGAATTGAGGTCTGCAAGTTGCCCTCTAACCCTCTAACCTATGTACATCTCATATCATACATATGCACAATAATAACAGTAGTAATAATGATATAAAACATTTAAAATAAAATTAATTTTTTAGTTTTCAGTACTCCTTAATATCTGTGATTTATACTACTAAATTTGAAACCAAGAACAAAACTGAATAAGAGTTTCATGACAATAAATGAAATATGTATAGCATCTGCCCTAGCAATGGTTGTAATTGTAAGTAGAGGAATCACCTGCTGGAAGTGTATGAAATATTCAGGCTGACTTTTCTTTATCCTTTTTCTAACTAGGATCTTGTTCTGTATCCTAGGCTTCACTGAAAAACCTATATAGTCCTGGCTGGCCTTATGATCATCCTACCTCATCTATTCAAATATTTTTTGCATATACACGTAACTGCAAACTGATATTGCAGCTATCTGCTATTATTTCTGGCACCTGCCTGACTTTTCTATTTAGTAGAATGGTACACAATTGATGGAGTTTTGATAGACTTCCACATATACATTTGATTAATAATGGTTTAATAAGGTTTAAACCTACCTAAAAAAACAGAATTTAATTACTGGCTAAACATTAGACTATTAAAAAAAATATGGAAAAGGATAATGCTTACTAAGCAAAAATGACAAATCTGGTAGTATAACACTAACAATTTGTTTCAGTTTGTTTATTTTGTGGATTACATTTATTGATTTTTGTATATTGAATCATCCCTATATCTCTGGAAAGAAGCCTACTTGACCATAGTAAATGATTGTTTTATGTGTTCTTGGATTTGGTTTGCAAGTATTTTATTGAGTATTTTTAAATCTATGTTCATAAGGAAAACCAGTCTGAAATTTTATTTCCTTGTTTGGTGATTGTGTGGTTCGAGTATCAGAGTAACAATGGCCTCACAAATGAATTGGGCAACGTTCCTTGTTTCTATTTTTAGGAATAATTCGAGGAATATCAGTGTTAACTCTTCTTTGAAAATCTATAGAATTCTATGTTAAAACCACCTGACCCTGGGCTTTTGTTCTGCTTATTTGTTGTTTGTTTTGAGGTTTGTTGTTGCTATTGTTGTTTGGTTTTTTGTTTTGTTTTTTGGATGGGAGACTTACAATGACTGCTTTTATTTCACTAGGAGTTATAGGTTTGTTTAAATTGCTTATCTGATCTTGATTTAACTTTGATAAGTGATATATAACAAAATTCATTTCTTTTAGAATTTTCAATTTGGTAGGACATAGGTTTTTAAAGTATGTCCTTATGATTCTCTGGATTTTCCCAATGTCTCTTGTTATGTGTGACTTTTCATTTCCTATTTTGTTAATTTAGATATTCTCTCTCTCTGCATTTTAGTTAATTTTGATAAGGGTTTGTGGATCTTACTAGTGTTCTCAAAGAACCAACTCTTTGTTTTATTGATTCTTTGTATTGTTATATATATATATGTATGTATGTATGTATGTATATATAGATAGATAGATATGTTTTATAATTAACTTAATTTCACATATCAGACCATGAAAGGACAATTCTCCATATGGAAACACAAAAAAAACAAAGGATAGCTAAAACAATGATGAACTCCAGAAGGTCTCACCATTCTTGATCTCAAGTTGTACTATAAAGCTAATACAATACAATAGTATAATTGTAATGAGAACAGCGTGGCATTGACATAAAAACAAATGGGTTGTTCAATAGAATTGAATTGAAGACACAGACATAAACCCAAACACCCATGGGTATGTGATTTTTTTTAATAAAGAAGTCAGAAATACACACAGGAAGAAAGACAATATCTTCAACAAATAGTGCTTGTCAAACTGGATATCTGCATGTTGAAAAATGCAAATAGATACTCATTTATCACCCTACACAAAACTCAACTTCAAATGGATCAAAGACCTCAACAGAAAGCCTGATACACTGAACCTGATAGAAGAGAAAATGGGAGTAGCACTGAGCTCATTGGCATAGGAGAAGACTTTTTGAACAGAACACTATTAGTGCAGGCACTAAGATCAACAATTAATAAAAGGGACCTCATGAAACTAAAAAGCTTTTGAAGGGCAAAGGATACCACCAATTCAGACAAAGCAGCAACCTACAGAATGGAAAACGATTTTTACCAACTCAACATCCAATAGAGAATATCCAAATTATATTAAAAAAAATCAAGAAACTAGATATCAAAAACCAAATAACCCAATTAAAAATGGGGTGCAGATCTAAACACAGACTTCTCAATAGAGGAAACTCAACTGACTGAGAAACACTTTAAGAAATGTTCAGTGTCCTTACCCAGCAGGGCAATGCAAATCAAAACTACTCTGAGATTCCATCTTACACCTGTCAAAATGGCAAGATCAATAACATAAGTGACAGCTCATGCTGGTGAAGATATGGAGCAAAATGAACACTCCTCTGTTGCTTGTGGGAGTGCACACTTATACAGCTACTAAGTAAATCAATATGGCGGTTCCACAGAAAGATGGAAATTGATCTACCTCAAGATCCAACTTTACCACTTTTGGCCATATACCTAGAGACTATTTCATCCTACCAGAAGGACATTTACATAATAATGTTCATTGACGCTCTATCCATAATGGCAAGAAAATGGAAACAACCTAGACGTCCCTCACCAGAAGAATGAATAAAGAAAAGCAGTACATTTACACATTGGAGTGTAATTCAGCTATTAAAAAATGACATCATTAAATTTGCAGGCAAACCAGTGAAACTAGACAAAATAATGCTGAATGGGGTTACCCATATTCAGAAAGATAAATGTGGTATGTATCCATTTATATGTGGATATTAGCTATTAAGTAAATGATGACCAAGCTACAATCCATAGACCCAGAGAAATTATGAGTAGAGGAAGAAACTAGGGGGATACATAGATCTCCCTGGGAGAGGGAAGTAGAATGAATTTTATGGGTGGAATGTAGTGGGGGGATGAGAATGGGGGGATCAGGTGAGAAGGGGGAGGAGAGATGGGATTGAGGGAAGGAATAAGGGGATAGATAGCTAGAAAAAAATAACAATTTATGACTACTTTTGCTCACACTTACAGCAATTGTGTGAAGTCCAAACCATTCTCTAGGAGTGTGTAGACTGTTTGGATGTAACAAGGTAGCCTAACAAGCTATGATAGTTATTTGCATCTTAATTTAATTTGGGAGGTATTTAAACCTTCCTAATAGTTCAATGTGTTTCTTGATTTATACATGTGTCAAGCCTAACAAATCTGGTACAGTGAAATGTAATCTAACTACCATGAGTATAAAAATAAAACTTTATTTTTTTAGTGTACAGTGGAGAATTTATTAAACACTGAAAGAAATCTATTAGTAAAATAGACCATTAAGAAAATAAAGGCAAAAATCTGTGAAGTATTGTTCATATAGTGTGATTTCAGAATAGATATTCAATTTTTTCTTGCCTTAATATGAGGATAGTACCTTTGAATTTTTTTTACAGTAGGTAAGCATATAGGCCATAGTTCACAGCCTAAGTTGCACATTAGAATCAACTAGAGATTAATATACTACTGATACATAAAACTTACCACAACAATCAAATGAATGCTTTTAGGTAGAATGTGTGCATCTATGCTATTTTTTAAACTCCCCAGATGACTCTAAACAGCCAGATTGAAAGCAAATGGTTTTGCATGCATTATGTCTATGCAGAGGAGTGCAAGGATGACTCCTATTTATGCAAAAATGCTTGACAAATACATTCAAAATGTAAGTTAGCATTAAATGAGTAGGTTGCCAACATTTGTGAAAATATATTTTTATGCAGCACAATGACAGAAACGAAAATGTTTTAGAGCAGAAATGATGGCTGCTACCACAGTATCCATGCAAGAATGAGAGTAATCACTTTTGTGTAGGCACACTAGCTGTTAAATGATAAAAGAATCGATACAATGGTGCTGATAATTATTAAAGCCAATCATTAATTAAGAAATACTTTAGATATCTTATGTAATTGGAGGGGAAGTCTAGAATATACAAGTTGATTTGCTACTGAAAAGAGTTGCTGGAATTAATACTTGGAATAAAACTAGAATATTTTAAAAATTTTTATTTCAAATATTGTCAACTTTTAATTTGTCAACAATGTTTCATAGAGATAAGTATTGAGATAGTTGAGATTTTTAAAAATTAAAAGCAATGATAATGGCCTCATAATGGCATTAAAATATATGCTTGCTAATTATTTTCTAAAAATTAATTGAGGATGGCTTCATGTAATCCTACCCCTCCCTTCTGATAATAATTACAACTTTCGTAACTATTATAATAATAATAACTTAATAATTCTCAGAGAAAGGTACTAATTCATTATCTTCAGTTTCATACCTTCTGCTGAACCTATCAGACCCCAGCCGCTATTTGCAGAACCATGGCCACACAGATGTCCCTGGGTAAACCTGGTGGATCACAAAACAAAGCAAGAGAGCGTGAATGTGGGAAAAGGAGTTGTAGGGTGGAGGAAGGGCTGGAAGGAGTGGAAGGGACATAAGAATGGATGGAGGATTAAGAGTAATCAGAATGCATTATCTGCATGAATAAGCTTATCAAAGGGCAAGATTAATTGAGATAGATGAGGAAAAAGTAAAAGATTGTTGTGACAGAAGGACTGATGTGACCCCATCACTTCCTGGGGAATTACTGGCAGTTAATATTTGCTGAAGACAGGGGAAACATTTCTTTATTGATGTAGCTACTAGTAAGTTGCTCAGTAAATAACCCCACACTCATGTTCCTGTAAGCAACCCCATTAAACTAAATGGATCATTAAAAAGGTTAAAAACATAAAGGTAGAAGGGGTACTTGGAAAGGAAGAAGATCTGTAGAAGTGGGGAGGGTGTGCAAGAGAGAGTAATGGGTGACTATGATCAAAATATATTTATATATATGTATGAAAATATTAAACAAGATATCTAATAGCAAAATTTCAAGTATTTTTCTATTTTTTCTTTTACTGAAAATATATTTTTTTCTATACAGTACATTCTGATTATGGTTTCCTCTTCCCCAACTCCTCCAATTCCTTCCCACTCCCCCCTGCACCCAAATCTACTCCCTTCATGTCTCTCATTAGAAAATGAATGTGTATCTAAAGAATAATAATAAAATAAAATAAGATTAAAAAACAAATCATGATAGGACAAAACAAACAAACAGAAGAAAAAGGCAAAATAAAAGCGTAAGAAACACATACAGATGAAAAGACACAAACATTCACACACACAAGAATCTCATAAAAATAAAAAACTGGAAGCCATGATATATATGCAAAGTATCTGTAAGGGAAAAATAAATACAATAACAGTAAATAAATAAAATAGAAATTAAATAAACAATAAGTTTTGTGCTATAGTAGTATTGGGTTTTCCCCAAGTCCCTGAACTGTCTAGTCTTAGGTTCTTGGCAATCTGAACAGTGTTGTTGATAGGTTCCATATAATGGAGTGGGCTTTAAATATAGTCAGACATAGGTTGGTTGCTCCCATAAGCTTGGTGCCACTATTGTACTAGCACAACCTGAGGCAGGTCATCATTGTAGGTCAAAGGGTTTGTATCTCAGTTGGTGTTTATTTTTCTCCTTTGATACCATGCAGATTATTTTCCAGCACCATGGAAATGGGAGTGAAAGCTCTAGGTTGTAGTGGCTAGCTATTCCAACCTTGATCTGGAAGTTCCAACACCCATTGAGGCTCCGGTAACTGTCACACCTACAAGGCGGGGCCAAGAGAGGACCCTGAACACCCGAGATCCGGATACCGATCTCTTGGTTCCTGGACCCTGGACGCTGGAGGTAGACCGAGCAGAGTTCTCCAGAGAACACCGCCAGACTGTGACACACCTTTCCCAGACCCTGCAACCTACCTATCCCTTCACTTGTAAGTTATGCCACTAAATAAACCTCCCTTTTAACTATGTGGAGTGACCTTAATAATTTCACCTATACTAGGTAGGCACAAGCTTGAGTTCTCTATGTTCAATGAGTTGTATAGGTGTTGTCTTAAGCAATCTGGCCTTACTGTCAGTTTGTGGAGAGCAAGGAACACCTTGGCAATAGCCTAGGTTGTTTAGGACTTCCCATAGGGCCCCATTGTCCAACAATTTAATTAGATGTAACTCATTCCCAGTACTGAAAGTTTCATTTGGTAAAGAGAGATGTTCTGTTGGAGATCTGTCTCCTCAGTTATTGGAAATTTAATTTAGATTGCATTCATATATGTGTGTGTGTGTGTATACAGTCAGTACAATATATATATATATAGTTTCTACTCTATTAGGGCTCTATATGCCTCCTCAAATGACCCTTAGTTTTAACTATCCTTTCTTGTATTCAGTCTTTCATACCTCAAATTCCCTCCCTTTCCCCATTTGATCTTCCTATTCTAGTCCTGCCCTCATTCATCTAAAACTGTCTATTCTATTTCCCCTTCCTAGTGAGTTCCATCCCTAAGCCCTAGTCCCTTATTCTGTACATAAACTCTGTGATTATATGAATTGTAGCTTGCTTATTGAAAATGTATCAGCTAAAATACACATTATTTTGGTCTTTCTGGGTCTGGGTTACTGCATTAGTTAGGGTTTCTGTTGCTGGGACAAAACACCATGACCAAAAAGCAAGTTGGGGAGGAAAGGGTTTGTTCAGCTTACATTTCCCATATTGCTGTCCATCATAAAAAGAATTCAGGGCAGGAACTCAAACAGGGCAGGAAGCTGGAAGTAGGAGCTGATGCAGAGACCATGGAAGGGTGCTGCTTACTGGCTTGCTTCCCCATGGCTTGCTCAGCCTGCTTTCTTATAGAACCCAGGACCACTTGCCCAGGGATAGCACCATCCACAATGGGCTGCTCTCCCCTCCCCAACCATTGATCACTAATTGAGAAAATGCCTTACAGCTGGATCTCAGCAAGGCCTTTCCTTAATTGAGTCTTCTTCCTCTCTTATGATCCTAGCTTGTGTCAAGTTGACACAAAATCAGTCAATACAGTTACTTACCTCAGGGTTTTGTTTTTTTTTTTCTAGTTCCATCCATTTACCTCTGAATTTCTTTATTTCGCTTTTAAACAGTTTAGCAATATTCCATTGTGTAAATGTATCACATTTTATCTATCCATTCACCTATGGGTGGACATATAGGCTGTTCCCAATTTCTGGCTGTTATTAATAGAGCAGTAATGAACACAGTTGAGCAGATGTCTCTGTAGTAGGATGAATCATCCTTGGGTGATACAGCTGGATCTTGAGGTAGATCTATTTCCAAATTTCTGAGAAATTGCCATACTAATTCTCATAGTGGCTGTGCAATTTTGCAACCACCAGCAATGGATAAGTGTCCCCTTTGCTCCACATTCTTACCAGCATGATCTATCATTTGTTTCATTCATCTTGGCCATTCTGACTGGTGTGAGATCAAAGGAAAGTTTTGATTTGCAATTCCCTGATGACTAAGGAGCTTAAACATTTCTTTAAGTGCTTCTGAGTCATTTTTATGTCAACTTTTAAGAATTCTCTGTTTAGGTTTGTGCTCCATTTTTAATTGGATTATTTGTTGTTGTTTTCTTGATATCTAGTTTCTTCAGGTTTTTTTTAAATAATCTTAGATATTAGCTGTGGTGATATTTTATTTGTGCTGAAATGTGATGGTATTTTATTTGTGCATTAATAAATAAAGCTTGCCTGGAGATGGGGGGGAGGGGGGGAAGGCCAGCCATTTTAAGTAAACAAAGAAGTCAGGCAGCACACGCCCTTTATCCCTTAGCAGGCAGGATCTCTGTGTGTTCAAGGCCACACTAGGGAACAGAGCCAAGCGTGGTGACATATGCCTTTAATCCCAGTACCAATCATAGAGACCTGGAGGTCTGTAGAGACAGACAGACAGTGAGAGAGCTGTGTAGGAAGAGGAAGTGAGGTAGCTGGGCTAAGAGCCAATGAGAGGGCAAAAAAGCAAGTCATATAAGCCTGGGTAGAAAGGAAGTTACTCTCCTTGGAAGCTGTGGAGCTGGTGAGGTGAGGTTAGCTGGTGGCTTTCCGTATTTCCCTGATCTCTCTAAGGCTTTAACCCAAATTTCTGGCTCTGTGTTTTTTATTTAATAAGGCCATTTACAAGTTCGTGTTACAATTAGCTGTCCATTGGCTATATAGTTGTTAAAAATCTTTTCTCATTATGTAGCCTGATGCTTTGCCTAAATGATGATATCCTTTGCTGTGCAGAAGCTTTTCAGTTTCATAAGGTCTCATTTATTAATTGTTGATTTTAAGTGCCTGTGCTAATGGTGTTCTGTTCAGAAAGTTTTTCCCTCTGCCAATGAGTTCAAGACTATTCCCTACTTTCCTTTCTATCAGATTCAGTATACAGGGGTTGATGTTGTTTTTGATCCATTTGAAGTTGAGTTTTGTGCAGGGTGACAGTGTGGATCTATTTGCATTTTTCTTTGTGCAGCCATCCAGTTTGATAAGGATTATATGTTGAAGATGGTGTCTTGTTTCCAGTGTGTATTTGTAGCTTGCTGTAAATTGCCTCTTTTAATCTGAAGCTTGTGCCTTGTATTCCTAGTCTTTCCAGGACTTTTATCATGAAATAGTGTTAGATTTTTGTCAAAAACCTTTTCTGCATTTAATGAGATGATCAAGTGGTTTTTGTCGTTCATTCTGTTATATGGTGGATTACATTTATCAACTTATGTATGTTGAACCATCCCTGAATCTCTTGGATGAAGCCTACTTGATCATGGAGGATGACCTTTTTGATGTGATCATGGGTTTGGTTTACAAGTATTTTTTGCCTCTATGTCCATAAGGGAAATTAGTCTCTGATGCTCTCTGTTAGGTCTTTGTGTGGTTTAGGTATCAGGGTAACAGTGGCCTCATAAAAAAGAATAGACAGTGTTCACTCTGTTTTTATTTTGTCGAATAATTTGAGGAGTATTGGGTTTCACTCTTCTTTGAAAGTTTAGCAGAATTCTGTTCTAAAACCATGTGGCCCTGTACAATTTTTGTTATTGTTAATGTTAAGAGACTCTTAATGCTTCAGTTTTTCTAGGGGTTATAGTTCTGTTTAAGTTGCTTACTGGCTCTTAATTTAACATTGGTAGGTGGTATATATTAAAAAATTACCCATTTCTTTTAGGTTTTCCCATTTGGTGGAGAACAGATTTTAAAGTATGTCTTTATGAATCTCTGAATTTCCACAGTATCTGTTGTTATGTCCTCAATTTCATTTCTGATTTTGTTAATTTAGATCTTCTCTCTGCTTTTTAATTAATTTAGATAAGTATTTGTCAATCTTATTGATTTTCTCAAAGAACCAACTCTTTGTTTCTTTGATTCTTTACAGTTTTTTATTTCTCCCTTATTGGTTTCAGCCCTGATTTGATTATTTCTTGTCATATACTCTTTTGGGGTATAATTTCTTCTTTTAATTGTAGAGTTTTCAGGTTTCCCCTTAAGTTACTAGTATTAGACCTCTCCATTTTTTTTAATGCAGGCATTTAGTGTTATTAGGTTGCCTCTTAGAACCACCTTCACGGTGCCCTGTAAGTTTGGGCATGTTGTGCTGTCATTTTCATTCAATTCTAAAAAATTTTAATTTCTTTCTTAATTTCTGACTGGACCCATTTTTCATTTAGTAGGAAGTTATTCAGTGTCCATGAGTTTATAAGCTTTCTGTTCTTGTTGATATCCAGCTTTAATACATGGTGGCCAATTAGGATTC